>CAUYPK010014169.1:0-41806 GCA_963574355.1 Loris lydekkerianus
GCCAGACTATAGTTTAAACAAAAAAAACTATGAACAAATTCCTATGCACACTGCACATATCTTATTTTGAAGTAAAAAACAAAATGGGAACAAATACAATTCACACTGCTTCATGTGGCCCGCGGGCCGCAGTTTGAGGACGTCTGCTCTAGACAATGGGAAATGTCCTGACTTTCTACTAGGTTTCCTTTTATGTCAGGCAAGGGAAAGAGGGAGTAAGTAGCACTAGATTACTGCCTCCTATGGGTAGAAGTCTAGATTCCATAGGGGGTCTTCAATGACAGCATTATTATGGCCCCCTACTTGGCCTAGTTAGTCTTCTCTGACCCAACACCAGTGAGTGAGATGCTGTCTTATTTATAACTTCATCAGGGTGGAAATCCAGTCTACTCACTTTTTTGGTGGCAGGAAGAGAGTGGGGGAGAAGATACAGTTTTTTCAGGATTATTTGAGTGAAGGAGAGGAGTTATTGTCCAAAACTTTTCTGTCTTAGGTTGCCCTTGTCCCTGTCCTTTGGCTAGAGAGAGCTAACTTTCCTTGGTTCCTCTGCATCCTCCCCACACACACTTGTTGATTCCTACAAGTCTGAGATATTTGAGACAAAAGGAAAACTAAAGGAACTTTTAACTACTGTATTGTTCTTGGGTTTACCTTCTTTTCATCATTCAGAATCTTCCTATGTTTTTATATATAATGCCTAAGATTTTTTGTTTGACTTAGAAAGAATAGGAAAAAGTACATTCATAGCATGTTCTTGGAAGCGAAAGTCTCTCAATTCTTTTTTAACTTGTGTTTTGGGAGAAGGAATTAGAGATTTAAGTTTACCGACATAGCATATCCCTTATACTTGTATAAAATCATGTGAATAAATACATGGGTTACTACAAAAGTTTTGAGTAGTCTGTGTTATGGTCCATTATTTCACTTCCAAGAAACACAGTCAACAGTGTTTTTCTGATTGACCTGTGCAAGTTTCAATTTGCTTGACTTGTTGATGCTGGGTGGGCTTCATTTGTTTCTGCCTGTGTGCATTTCATGAATCTTCATTTTTGTGTATCTGAAAACTTTAATCATGACCCACTTATTAAAAACAGTCTCATGAAAGAAAAACTAGATTTTATAAAGCAAAGAACTAGTTTGTTTAAAATGTTTAAAATAGCTCTCAAACTTAAATGGAATTTGTATGAAAGCATGACTGCAAATGAGGATTTTACAAAATATAAGGTAATTTTTTATAGTAAATTCATGGCTTTAAAAATTATCAGTGTTGAGCGGCACCTGTGACTCAGTGGGTAAGGTGCTGGCCCCATATACCAAGACTGGCGTGTTCAAACCTGGCCCCTGGCCAAACTGCAACAAAAAATAGCTGGATGTTGTGGCAGGCGCTTGTAGTCCCAGCTACTCGGGAGGCTGAGGCAAGAGAATTGCCTACGCCCAAGAGCTGGAGGTTGCTGTGAGCTGTGATGCTATGGCACTCTACTGAGGGTGACAAAGTGAGACTATCTCTAAAAAAATAAAAAAAAAGTTTAAGAAGCAAAAAAAATAAAAAAATAAAAATTATCAGTGTTTGAGGAAATAAAATTACATATTTGATTCAGGAAGATATGAACCTATAAAAAACCAATATATAAGAAAGAAATTGAAATGATTTTATAAAATTAACTTTCAAATAGTCTCCACTATCTAATAAGTTTGAAGATAATTCTCACTTTTTAAAAATATTTAAGTGTCATGCCATTGAAGCAATTTTAGAATACTAAAATATGTGCAAATTATTTAGTTCATTTAATGAACCATATACACATTGTCATAATACCAAAATTTGACATAATTCCCCAAAATATTTATAGATATTTTATATTTCCAAGAAATTGCAAGAGATTAAAAAATTAAACCCTGTCTGCGAATGTCTTTGTCTTATTCGCTTTCCTTTTTTCTTGTGTTCCTTCTCCAAAGTCCCTGTTCTGTTTTTACACATCAACTTCATGATGAGTGTAATAACCACTCTTGCATCCCTACTCCCAACATGCATACACAAGTACTTAAGACTAGATTTATTGGCCTGTGTGCACATCCTGAGCTAAAGCTACAATGCCTGTTAATGAGGACTGACTAGAGTATTTGAGTCCAAATTCTTGAGAGGAAATTTTATTCAATCTACTGTTACTGTGGAGCAGAAAGGAGTCAGGTACGTAGTACAGACAAGGTTGCTGTGGTCTAATATTTGAGGGACCTAAAAACCTAGAACTTACGTGTGTCAGGGATATTTTTCTCCATTTATTCAGCAAGCAGGTATTAGGTGCTAATCATTTTAAGTCTTACATGTATTCTAAGGGAAAAAATGAAAGCAGCAATCAAAGTAGTCATAAAGTTTAGTTTCAGTCACAGGTCATAAGCTTTGGAGGTTTAGTAGTCACTTTATCAAAATGTTGTGTGATTTTAAATGTTAATTTTTTATGTTTAAATTTTATGGTATAATGGCAAAAAATACGCAATCAACGTGGACTAATTTTTAAGAGAATAGTTAAAGAAAACTACTGGTGCTAGGAGATACTGCTTCAAAATATGCTGCTTTGGGAAAATAATTTATAAATTAAATTATAAAAATTACTTTATAACTTAAAAAAATTAGATGATTGCTCTGGAATAGATTTAGGAGAAACTGTGCTGTCACAATTAGTAGATATAGGAAAGCAGAGTCTACAGTTTCACAAATGATATCTTTTACCTTTTCTGAGTGTAGGAATGACAACATTTAGGTAGGCTCATACTATATTCTTGGCCAGTTTTACTCTGAAGTAAAAGTCCACAACTATAGAGTGTACAGATTTTTTTTTTTTTTTTAAGCAACAAACATTTGTTATTTTATACTTCAGTAGATTAAAAGTCTGACACAGGTCTCACTGGGCAAAATACAGGTGTTAGTAAAACTATGTTCCTTTTAGAGGCTTTGGGGGAAAATGTGTTTCCTTGCCTTTTGTAGCATTCTTTGACTTATGGTCCATTTCCTTTTCATTGTGTAGTAGACTAATTTACTATATTTTTTAGGGTGAAACTGGAGGATAGACATAGTACTTAAAATTTAATAAACCATGTGTGATTTATTTTGTTAAGCTTAATGTAAATAACAACACTATAGATACTATACTTGATTTACATCATTGTTAACTATAAATATTTGTTCAGACCTTATGGCCAAAAGAAAGGTAGAAAATTTCTTGTCTCCTGAAAATGCCAAAAGACCAAGACAAGAAGAATTGGAGGATTTTGATAAAGATGGTGATGACGATGAATGTGCAGTTGCTTTCACTAATGGTACCTCTACTTTGGTGAGTGCAAAATTACAAAATTATACTTTTTGATTGGCATGTTTCTCATGTCTGGTTTATGTCACATTCTGTGATAATTTAAAATCAGGAAAAAAACGATGTGGCTTTTTAAAAGCTGAGGTAAAGTTATTCTGGCTAACTTTGGAGCTTAGGATAATACTAGAATAGAGAAAATGATGAAACAAAGTATTGGGTCTTTGCAAAGGTGAATGAAGTTGAAAGACACCTAGTAAGGGGGTACGAGCAAGATTCTGGACCAGAAGGATTGTTTAGCTGAGCTCTCTTAGAATGACTGGGGAAAAAGAGAGAGCCAAGCCATACCTGGCAAGAGGACCTTACCCAGAGTCATTCCTCAGGTTGCACAGCTAGGAGATGGTGAGCTAGATACAGCATATGATCTGGAGTGGTGGAAATCTGATGAATTAGGCAAGTGATTATGACCAGCTGGGATCTGACAGCTGCCCACATAGGTCCAGGACAGGAGGAAGCCTTTCTGGAGTTTATAGTTGTTGAGGGAAGCTACGCGTTGAGTGGAAAACTTGGAAGAGTTGGTGGACTCGAGCAGCATACAGCAACCAGATTTGAATGTCAGTTGGAGTGGACTTGCCATAAGTTTGGTGGCTGGCAAAGCAGCCACCCTGAGAAGGTCTCCACAGCCAGCAGGCTGCCATTCTGAGAAGGTTGTGAGAAGGTCTTAGCAGGAGCCTAAAGTATGGCAGTCTTTATTCCACCTGCCAGGATCAGAACTCCAGTCTTAGAACAGCTGAGGGACTACCACATTCCATGGGAACTGGACTCATGGGACACTGTGAGCTCTGCCTCTCAAGGATTCTTGTGATCCCAACTCAGCAGGGTCTGAATGCTGCGTTTGGTATAAGGACCATAGAGGTTGCTGACTGTGCTTTCTGTCTCCTAAAAAAAAAAACACAGACCACCAGTGTCCCAGCTACCCATTGCAACATACTGTCATCAAGAGTAAGGACTTCTGTTTTAAACAAAAGTAGTGAGAAGTAAAAAAGGAGGACAAGAAGGTGAACAGCAAGAAAGAATACATGAGGAGAAACCAACAGAAGAATTCAGGTGACATGAAAAACCAAAACAGAATAGCTTCCACAAGGGACCATGAGGCAGTTACTATAGAAGACTCCACCTATAAAGAATTAATGGATTGGACAGAAAGGGAATTTAAAACATGAATGATAAAGACAATAAAAGGAATAGATGAGAAAATGGAAAGACAGAACCAAAAGTCAGACAAGAGATATAGAAAATAGAAAGAATATGGCGGAGCTTAAGGAAATGAATGAGACAATTAGGGAATGTAAAGATGTAGTAGAAAGTATAAAAAATAGGTTAGACCATGGAGAAAAAAGAACCTCAGAGATAGAGGATAAAGTTTTCAAGTTAACCCTGGTAGTTAAAGAGTCAGAAAATAAGAGAAAGTGGACCAGGCGCTTAGAGAACTACAAGACTCCATGAAGCGTTCAAATATGCAAATACTTGGGATTCCTGAAGTGGAAGAAGATTGTCCCAAAGGAATGAAAACCTACTGGAGACCATAAGGGAGAACTTCCCACATTTTACTAAAGACCCTGACACTCTCCTTTCAGATGGATATTGAACCCTGTAACACCTCAACTCAAACAGAGCCTCTCCAAGACACATTGTAATAAACCCATCCAAAGTCTAGATGAAAGAAAAAGTTGTACAAGCAGGCAGGAGTACTCACCAACTGATCTACAGAGGCAGAGCCATTAGGATGATAGCAGACTTTTCAACTGAAACCTAAGCCAGAAGAGCATGGTCCTCCACCTTCAACTTTCTTAAAACCAATTTTCAGTCTAGAATTCTGTATCCTGCTAAACTAAGCTTCAGAATTGATGGAGAAATCAAATCTTTTGTGGATAACACAAGCACTGAGGAAATTTGCCCCAATAAGACTAGCTATACAGGAAATACTTAGACTTCTTCTCAACAATGACCACCACAATGGACCACCAGCAAAGTAAACACCCAGAAGCTAAAGGTCAAGGCATAGCTTCCACAATGGCCCAAAGGATAAAACTACATAATGGACTTTCACAAAAGAGGATGAATAGAACTCTACTACACTTATCAATTCTCTCAATAAACGTCAGTGAACTGAACTAACCACTGAAGAGGCACAGGCTGGCTGATTAGATAAAAAAGCACAAGCTATCCATATGTTGTCTCCAGGAGACAGACTAGCCTTGCAGAACAAATTAAAGCTCAGGGTTAAGAGATGGAAAACAGTATTTCAAGCAATGGAAATCAGAAGAAAGAGGGGAAAAGGCAAAAGAACTGGAATAGCTAAAACATTTTGAAAAAGAAAAGTGGGAAGAATCAGTCTTCCCAATTTCAAGACCTATATAGTTAATAGTAATAAACATTGTATCAGTGTCAGTATCTTAGTTGTGAATTTATTTTTTTTTTTGAGACAGTGTCTTAACTTTGTCACTCTGGGTAGAATGCTATAGTGTCTATCTCACAGCAGCCTCAAACTCGTGAGCTTAAGCCATCCTCTTGCCTCAGCCTCCTACGTACCTGGGACTATATAGGTGCCCATCACAATGCCTGGTTATTTTAGAGATGGGATCTCTTTGGTCAGGCTGGTCTCAAACTCCTGAGCTCAAGCAGTACACCTACCTCGGCCTCCCAGATTGCTAGGATTACAGGCTTGAGCCACTGTGCCCAGCATTAGTTGTGATTTTGTACTATCGTTTATATAGTACATATATGCAAGATGTTTCTTAACAACTGCATGCGAATGTGTAGTTGTCTCAAAATGAAAATGTATTTAAAAATTCTTCAACCATGATTTCAAGTACTCCTCATATAAGGATGTAAATGTTTTCTGCATTTTAATAAGGTGTATGTCCAGAGTAGAGAGCTGGAGAGTTTTTAAAGAAACCCTTCAAATAGGGCGACACCTGTGGCTCAAAGGAGTAGGGTGCCTGCCTTATATGTTGGAGGTGGTGGGTTCAAACCTAGCCCCGGCCAAAAACTGCAAAAAAAAAAAAAAAGAAAAAAGAAAGAAAAGAAGAAACCATACAAATAGCTAGAGAGATGAAAAGTGGTCTTTAAAAAATGAAATTTATTCTGAGAAAATAAGGCTGATTCTTTCTGGTGTTTAGATAACTATAACATGTAGGTGACTACTGTGTGCCATATTCTTGGTTAAACCATTTATAAGCCATCTCTAATTTAATGATGACATATACTTACAATATAGGAATTACTGTTTCTGTCTTACAGATTTGGAAACCATATATCTTACATACATTACCAAAGTCACACAGCTGTCATAGTAAATGACAGATGCAGAGAGTCACAAGAACAGCAGCTTTACCTTTTAAGATGTGTGTTCTGCTCTTTCATTTGAGACAGTGAACGTCACATAGTGAATTAGTATTCAAACCATGGTTGGATAGTCATCTTTCAGGGATGTGCTAAATATAGTTCTGGATTTTATAGCAAGTTTTGCTGTAACAGTTGGGATAGCAATTCTCATCCAGGGAGATTCTGCTTGCATGCCCAGGGGATGTTCAGCAATGCCTGGATCGTTTTTGGTTGTCACAAGTGGGTCAAGTGTATACTTGTATTAGCATCTAGTGGGTAGAGGCTAGAGATGTTGCTAAACATTCTACAATGCACTGAACAGATCCCCCACCAAGAAAAACATTATCAGACGCCAAATGCCAATATTGTAAATATTAAGAAACTTGTGATACATTTATTAGCTTCTTTGAAGATTCGGGAGTGTGTGCTAGGCTCAGAAAGTTTGTGTTTTGATGTTGCCATTATTCACTTTCCATAACCTTTTTCATTGGTAATAACTCCTAGTCTTTCTCCTGCCAACATGCTTGGATGATAGAATGAGTGAATTATATTGACTGTTTCTTCCATTGTTTTTTATTAATAGACTGCAGCAGAAGTTGGAATAATAGAGAGTATTCAGCTAAAAAACTTCATGTGTCATTCGATGCTTGGACCCTTTAAATTTGGTTCTAATGTCAACTTTGTTGTTGGCAACAATGGAAGTAAGTCCTTTTACTCTCATTTGACTTCGAACAGACCTTTGAGATTAGAGTACATTAACTTTTAGATGTAAGTGACTATTAGTCTTGGTAAGTATTTGATTTATAGATTCATGACTTGTGATTATTAATATTTTCAGTATTTGCTTCCAGTGTATGCTTAAAGAAAATGCTCTATTAATTCTAGGTTTATTATTTAAGTGGTAAGGATAAAAATCCCTGTTTATGTTTTTAATCCATTCATCTTGGAATCCATACCATATAAGGGTAGACAGGCAGTTTTCGCTTTGATTGAGGCAGTCCTCATTTTGATTGAGGCAGCCCTGTTTCTTATCTTGACTAAAAGTTGTAACTGAGCACAAATGAGGTGCCTTGGCAATCCAAGCAGGAAAGTAACTAATTGTTGCTGTTACGGCTAATGAAAGCTTTGAAGAGGAGGTGGTTGGTATTTGTGCCAGTATTTGAATGAAAATTTTAGATGCTTTAGGTCTCATTGGGGAAGAAGAAGCTGAGATGTTTCAGGCAAAGATTGTTCATCAGCAAAGGTTTAAAGAGCAGAATAGGTATGTATGGGGCATGGAGAATTACCTTAGATGATCTACTGAGTGGTACCTGGTAGGGGAGGAGCAGAAGCTGTCTCTAGAGGGTCATGTTTAGGTAAAATTGTTAAGGATCTTGTATGTCATGATAAAGACGATAAAGATTTTGGAGTTTTATTTAAGTCAGTGGAGAGCCAATTAGTTTTTGAGTAAGGGAATGAAAGAAACCAGATACATTGTGGAGAGTGAGTTAAAGGAGGAAAATGTGTGAGGCAGCAGGACCAGTTAGGCAGCTCTGGGTAGGCCAGCCATGCATGAGAGGCTGATGGCTGGGCTGAGATGGGCACATGGCGAGGAGGTTTGCCAGAGTCTAGCAGCTGGTGGCAGTGCTGGACTAGGAAGTGAGGTGTGTAGCTCTGTAGTTGGTTTTGTTCTGTTTCTCCTGCTTCATCATTCAGTCAAGAAGAAGGAGTTTTAGGAGAGGATGGACAAAGGGATCAGTGCTTTGGAAGGGTCACCTGGGAGAAGCAGCAAAGAAATATTAGGGCATTCTGAAGTTAGGTCTTGTTTAAAACTTTTGGAAAAAATGATTTTATTAATAAAACTTAATAGAATGGAAAATGATGCAGAAAGTGGAGGCAGCACATTTGGTAATGAAGAAAAGGCAGTTAGAATAGGAGTTAAAAAAGCTTTCAGGAACTAAAGTGGGTTGATTGAGTGGTGTGTTTGGTTACTTTGGAGTATATAGTGGAAGATGATGGGCTAATAAGAGTTGATTGGATTGATTTATCTTGGAGTTCAAAAATGGTTACCATATTCTAGGTAATTGTTAGAGATTTTGAAATTTCAGCTTGTCATTTTATTACTGTCAGGATAAAAAGAAGTACACTTACTAAGAGCTCATCAAATAGAAATAATTTTCAAAAGTATAAAAATAAGTGTGTGACTTTGCTGATTTTTTTCCTATTTAAGTTCATTCATTCATTCAGCCAATATTCCAGTATGTATTATGTGCCAATATTGGGGATATAGCATTGAATGAAAGAAACAGCATTCCCATCCATGTGGAGCTTTTTTTGAGGGATGTTAAAAATAGTTTTTGATATCTGGAAATTTATGGAAAAAGTAAATAGGAATTGTCATTAGATTAGAAGGTAATAAAAATCAGTATATATGTATAAGTAGAGTAGTAAGTTCATTTATTAGGCTGATGGGCCATGATGATACAATGAGAGTTTCAAGGTAGAAAGGTATTGCAAGTTTTTTCTGGTTCCTTGTTAGTGGCAAAAATCTGATTCCTGAAATGTATGTTTCTTTTCTGATAGTGGGAACTAAATATTTCATGACACGTACAACATTTTTTAAAAGCTATTTGTTAATTGAATTATAACACTTTATTTTAAGATGAGAGTAGCACTTTATTCAGTAACTTTTTGCTTCAAATTGTAGGAGTGAGCCTTTTCTGTCTTCTTTAATGAATGTGATTTCTTCAATATCTGTTTCTCTAGGTGGGAAGAGTGCAGTACTGACAGCTCTCATAGTTGGTCTTGGTGGCAAAGCAATCACTACTAATAGAGGATCTTCTTTAAAAGGTTTTGTGAAAGATGGACAGAAGTAAGTGTTTACTTTCTACCATCTGTTTTCAATTCTTTAGTAAGAAGCAGCTATTTTAGATTCCCAGTTCATGTAGACATGGCTGGAAATGAAGTACCTTTCAAAATAAGAGCCAGAAGTAGCATATTTTTTCATTCCTTTCTTTGCTGCTTGCTGCCAGAATGGCCCACTGTTGACTGTTGTCCTCTCAAAACAGATAGCTGTGTAACTTAACTACTATGTGCCTCGCCACCTAAACTCATGCTGTTGTTACCTTTCTAGAAGAAATGGCAGTGATAGAGTGCTCTGTTTAAAGGAGTATTTAGAAACATTGCACGTCAGCAAGCTCATATTGATATAATGGGGATGATAAAGATCAGTGACTAGCCAAGGTATACCTGCACAAAATTACTGTTTTCAGAATTCCAAAATGTTTTCTGCCTTCTGGCTCTGTAACCAGGTGGGCTACCAGTGGGTTTGATTTGAGGACCATAATCACAAGTTTATTTGTGGTCCCTCCGAACCCTTGATGAATAGTCATATCAGTCACTTGTTTGACTTTATGTTTATATTTCTTTTTGTCACAGATTGCCTTCGCATAGCTATATTTTATCCACTTTGCATGATCAAGGACTCATTGCCTTTTGTACACTAGCAGATCTCTCTTTTAGGTTTTTTATTTTTCATACTGCCCCAGATACCTCTGAAAGGATCTTTGTTTTTCATAACAACTGAATATTCTAGACTTTGTCATACATCTGCAGGCACTGGGCTCCTTCCACTGGTCATTCTATCATACACCCAATGCCTAGAACTTTTGAAACATTCACTATTAACACTGATGTCTTTTTTGCTTTTGCTTAATGTTTTATCCATTTAACCTCCCTGTTTCATTACTAGAAAATAGAAAAGGGACAGAATATGAATCAGGGCTTCAGACTTCTTATGTAGTGCTTAGGAGCCTTAGGAATCTTAACTTTAAGCTAAGATTCCAAATTGACTCAAGAGAAAGAGAAAAGATACACAGAAAATCATATCCCATCCTCTGTGGCCTTGGAAAAGAACTACTTGATAACAGTTCTCTTGCAAAGTTTCTGTCTCCACTTCTTTGGGCCCCAGCCCAGGGAGGTTTTCCTCCCATCCCCAAAGATTATGTCTCAAGTAATAAATTAGTTACTTTAACATGTGTAAGATAATGTTCTCAGCTCTTATTTCAATTTATCATAATTAACTGTGTTTTCTGGTTGTCTAATCACTTAGTCTACTTGGCCAGATAATACATGCATCTTTCAAATAGAAGCTTCAGGAAGAAATTATTGTTTATTACCAGTAAATGTTGTATGTATCAGCTAAATATTTTGGATTTTCTTGCATTTGAGAAGTACTTAAATGGAAGTAGAAACTTCTTTCTGATGCTTATCCTCTAAATACTGCTTTTTTTTTTGGAAAAACAAAAAAAGACAGACTCATATCATTGACTTCTAAGGACATGGCTGCCTGTAAAAGGGAACGTTAATATGTTTTAAAATAGAGTTAATAACAGCTTAAAAACTAACCTGAGCTGAGTCTCCCTTTTACTGACATTTTCTAAAAAAAAAGCTTAAAGCAGAGATTTTCCAAATCCATTACTATTCTGCTTATCGTCCTTTCACTTGTTTAAAACATTTGGTATTTATAATATTTGCCTTGTTTTATAGTCTCTGATTCTGTCATCACTGTTTTGCAGAATCAGGTCATTGAGGTTTTCAGTTCTGTGCTTACTTTTTCCTATATCTACAATCTATGCTGCTGTCCCACTTTAGGATGTCTGTCAATCTGGCACAAGTTTGAGGTAGCTCTGAGGACTCTCCCTCCTCTTCCTCATCTTGGGCATTCCAATCTCCATTTGTGACACCTGGGCTATGGGCTTGCTTTCTTGGGATGTTTCAGCTCTCCTTAGAGATGCTTACCTAGCATGGTTAGGAGGCGCCAGAGAACTGTGCATCGAGACACTTTGTATTAGGCTTACCCTCTAGTTATCCATTAGTCCTTTGCAATGACTTTGGGACTGTGAATGAATTGTCTCAATGTATTTCTTCACATGAAAACCTCTCTTGGTGACCCGAGGTCTCAGACCTCTTGCTATGTAGGTTCTCACTGGGCATATTCAGTTTACTGTGCCCACTCTTGGCCTCCTGATACTAATCCTGGTGTGCTGGCCTTTGGTTTTTTGCAATAGTCCTATTTTTGACACATCAGCTGTGTCACAGGGTTATAAAAGGACAAAACTCACACTCCTGTTTCATGTTCCTCATTTATTTAGTCAAAGATACAGAACCTATTGCAGATGAGCTGGCTACCCAGAAGAGGAGGAAGTGAATCATCTTTTTATGAATTGCTTTTTGGTCTCATCAGTGCATGCCAGTGTTTGTCAACCTTTTCCATTTCATGGCACACTTGAACCTATAGTTGAAGTTCTGCAGCACACTTAAATTACATTGATCAAAACAAAGAGTGGAAAAAAAAAAAAAAAAAAAAGAATATACTTACTCTGCTTTGAACTTCTTTTGAAAATAATTAGAGATCTTTAAAGTTTTTCCAGGCACACGTAAGATTCTCTCATGGCACCTACGTATGCCATGGCACACCAGTTGAAAATCACTGGTGTATGCTGCTGCCATTTACCTCTGTGTAGATAGAGTCAGAGTTGAAAAAGGAACCACATTCTTATTGTGGCACCACATACTTATGTTGTCATTCTGAAAGAGCTCTCACTGATAGTCTGTTTTTCCCCTTAAGGGTCTGGTATATTATAGACCTTGTGCACTATGGCTAGTGACCTGAATTCAGTGTCCACAAAACTAGTGCAGTTGGGGACTGCAGGCTAGTGCCCAGCTCACTTACCTCTCTTTCTTTTGAGCAGTAATTATGAGCCTTTTTTCATAAGTGTTAATTTTTTAAAAACTTCTCTTATACAGTATTTGCTAAATTCACTTAGCAGTAGGATACCAGTAGGATACCAGTACCTCCAAAATTCTCACTGTACTAAAGAAAGCTCTCTAATATAAGGAATAGCTAGGAATGAAGATAATAAAGTAGATGTTTGCCATTTAAAAGAGGTATTTGATGATTCAGAGAGCAAATATATATAGTCAGTTTTAAAATGTTTTCATGAGGTCCTTTAACTCAGTACTAAGTAATCATACTAATTAATGAAATAAAATATTTGTTTGCTTCATATTATAGGGTAGTTCTCCTTCCCCAGTCATACTTTAGTTAGAGGTTCTCAACCATGACTGTTTATTAGAATTAACTTGAGAAGCTTTTTAAAAATTTCAATTGAGGCTGGGTGCAGTGGCTCATGCCTGTAATCCTAGCACTCTGGGAGGCCAAGGTGGGTGGATTACCTGATCTGACAGGTTTGAGTCCAGCCTGAGCAAGAGGAAGACCCTATCTCTAAAAATAGCCAGGCATTGTGGCTGGCGCCTGTAGTCCCAGCTACTCAGGAGACTGAGGCAAAAGGATCGCTTAAGCCCAAGAGTTTGAGGTTGCTGTGAGCTGTGATGTCATAGCACTCTACTGAGGACGACAAAGTAAGGCTCTGTCTCAAGAAAAAAAAGCAAAAACTCAATTATAAATTATAATTATAAATATAAATTAATTACAATTATAAATTTTCAGGAGCATATCTATTTTATTTAGGTAATTTTGTTTTAAAAAAATCCACTCAAGGTGTTCTAGAAAAGGATATCACAAAGATAGAGGGAAATATATCTTGGAAACTTCAACGAGGAAGTTCCCTAGAGGGACTAGACTAAGACCTGCAGGACCAAGGATCATCTATCTTGGGGCTTTATCAGACATCTGTCTCTGGCTGTCTCTGTATGTCTGCTGGTCTCTGGGCCTCTGTCTGTCTCTCTTCAAACTGTTCTGCAACTCGTCCTCTATACCATCTCCCAACCCTCCTAACTTAATTGGTTGTACTGTTCAAGAGCTTATCTGTTGTATGCGCCTGCCTTTTCTCTGCAGACTTCGTATTTTCTCATCTGAGTACAATGCCTCAAATTGTTTTCTCTAGTTCCAGAGGCCTTGTAATTTTGTGGCTATAATGAAATCACCATGCTTGACATGCCGTGTCTTAACTGGAATTTTTTTAAAAAACTTCTTATTTCGAAATAATTTGAAATTTACAGAAGTGTTGCAAAGATAGGCAGAGTTTCTTGTATATTACTCAGTTTCCTTAATGTAAATATTTTACATAGCTAAAGTGCATTTACCAAAGCTATGCAATTAACATTGGTACAGTATTAACTAAACAACCCTTAAAATTTTTTTTACCAGTTTTTCTTAGTTTGAACTTTCAAAGAAGAGAATCTGATTGCTCAGTTAGTACAGATTTCTATATGTAGCTTAATTCCAGGAAGCCAGTATGGGGACTGATATAATTGCTAAGCCTTTTCATTTGCAAAGAAGGGAGGTGGGGAGCTAGAGCTGTACACACTTCAGTGTGTCTACCATTATGCCGGTAGAACAGTTTTATCCAGATGACTTTAGGATTTTGGTAGATGCTCATGTAAAGTAGAGAAAATATTATCTGCTTTTATGTATATAATAAAATTATAAGTATGTATTTATGTCCTTCATCAACATCTTTTTTATTTTTCTACCCAGTTTTAACAGAAGTTGATCTACACAAAGATTGATTTTTCCTCTTATGTCCTTTATTTTTTGTTGCCTCTGTCTAGAGTGTGATGGCTTCAGCCTACATCATAGCAAACTCAGACTCTTGGGCTCAAGTGATCTTCCTTCTTCACCTTCCTAAATAACTGGGACTACAGGTGCCCATCATAATGCCAGGCTAATTTTTCTGTTTTTAGTGGAGATGGAATCTCACTTTTGCCCAGGCTGGTATCAAATTGCTGAGCTCAAGGTATCCTCCCTGCCTGGCCTCCCAGAGTGGTAGTGTTACAGGTGTGAGCTACCTCTCCTGGTCTTCACTCTGTCTTAAAATAGGCCTAGCTATAAGTGTTTGAAACATCTTTAAAACTTTAAAAACTGTAGCAGAGGTTATCAGGCAGATTTATACTCTCAACATTTTATATGTGTTTTTAGCTGCATTATATATTTTAAAATAATTTTTTTTTATTAAATCATAGCTGTGTACATTAATGCAATCATGGGGTACAATGTGCTGGTTTTATATACAATTTGAAATATTTTCATCAAACTGGTTAACATTGCCTTCATGGCATTTTCTTAGTTATTGTGTTAAGACATTTATATTCTACACTTAGTTAATACTGATAAAACTTAAAGAATTTTGAGGCTTTTGCTTATACTTCTTGATAATCAAAAACCTTTATTTTTTATTGCCAAGTAATTAAGTAATTTAAATTAAATAAAAAATTAAATTAAAGTAATTAAAAAATTAAAATTGCCTCGTTTAATTCTAATTGTTTTAGTTGGTGTTGGGTGTTGTTCCTTTCCCATGATTCTTTCTTCATCATTCTTAAAGACCTACTGTCAGCGTGATGCTTTATTATGTAATTCACAGTAGTCAGGCAGCACAATGTTGATAACTATGTTAACTAGTTAACTATGTGACTTGAAAAAACCAAAACTTAATAGTTTCTATTAAGGGTAGAACAGTCAGTTATTTTTTATTAAGCTTCACTTATTGTCAACTTTATTTTCTGTCAGGCAGGATATTTTTAACATTCTATAGTAGACTGTCAGCCATCAACTGCTGATGTAAAGCTAATTAAATAAATTAGCAAAATAATTTGATGATTCTGAAAATACTTGAAAATTCTGATACTATGGTATAGTAATTGCACTGTCCCTTCACATGACTTAGCTTAACCTCATTGTTTCAGCTCAGCAGATATCTTGATAACATTAAGGAACAGAGGAGACGATGCCTATAAAGCAAATGTATATGGTGACTCTATAATTGTGCAGCAACACATCAGCATGGATGGAAGTCGATCCTACAAACTAAAAAGTTCAACAGGTGTGTTACGATTTTCTTTTCATTTCTTAAATATTAATAAATACTCAAAAATAGGTGACTAGGCTGGTATTCATTTAAAAGGCACTTGTCTCTTGAAACCTTTTTCTTGTAACATGATTGATTAGTTGGATGTATGTGTGTGTGTGCACGTGAGTGTGTGTGTATATACAGGTGTATCTATAGATATGTGAATGTATGGTATACATAGTTGTTTTAGCACAGGACATTCTAGCTGCAAAACCATGATTAGCAGACTTTGGGTCAGTTTGAAACAGCCTATGCCATTTTGTTCTGGCCTGCAGACCTTCTTTCATCTGTATAGTTTCTATAGGGTGTGGGAGGAGATGTTTAGCAAATGGTGGAAAATGATGATATAAAGGAAGACTTAAGTATTTAACTATTAAAAAAAAGAGCCTGGAGCAACCCCTCATGCCTATAATCCTAGTACACTAGGAGGCTGAGGTGGGAAGATTGCTTGAGGCTAGGAGTTCAAGACCAGCCTGAGCCAGAATGAGAATCCATCTGTACAAAAAATAGAAAAGATTATCCAGGCATGGTGGCATGCTCCAGCTGTTCTGTTCAGGGCAGGAGAATTGCTTCAGCCTAAGAGTTTGAGGTTGCAGTGAGCTATGATGATGCCTGGGCGACAGAATGAGACTTTGTCTCAAAAAAAAAAAAAAAAAAAAAGGAAAGATGAGGAGCAAGATGTTTAGCTATGGGAACAAGATGTGCCTCTTATATATATCTGGGTACTTTTTTTTCCCCTGTGTGCTTGTACTATGTTCATTCAGATTTATACCTATTCAATGGTACCTTTCTTTTAAGATGCAATGAAATAATATTTATTCATTCCTAATTCCTGCCTGGAACTTTGCTAGAAGGGGTCTTTTACCCACCAGCCTTGGACTGTCTTGATAAGGTGGGTGGCTCCAGTGGACTTGGTTCATTTCAGAGAACCTGGCTGAGGAGTGCTATCATGGCAGAGCCTGAGGAGGGAGATGAACCAGCTCACATCTGGTAGCTGGCTCCTTGGCTGTAGAGAAAGGGAGATGCTGGCTCTGTGTTCCTGCTCAGTCTCTTCCTGTTTGTATTTGCCCTTGACTTAGTAGCAGATGACAGAGTACCAAAGTACTTGGCCTTTCTGCCTCTTTCCTCAGCCATCCCTCTTACTGCCATGCCAGTGCTTGTCCACTTTTGCCCCTTGGCCCAAGAGTGTCAGCTGTGGCCCAGTTCCTTCCCCTGTACAGTCCCAACTGTATGTATGCACATCCTACTGTAAATATTTGAAGTTAGAACGAGAAAAAAAAAATTATTTCTAATTAGGAATTTATGTATGTGTAAATATCCTTTTTTAAATTATTATTGTGCAAGAAACAGTCTGGTCATTTTATGTTTCTCATAACTAGGAAGCGTGATTTCTACTAGGAAAGAAGAACTGATTGCAATTCTTGATCATTTTAACATCCAGGTAATTGCTAAATTTGTGTTTCAGATTAATTTATGCAACTGGTTGATTTTTTTGGTGTGATTTCATCTGTGGGGTAGAAAAAATTAATGGCCTCATTTAGTAAATTGACTTCAGGAAGAATATGTGTAATAATTATTAGTTAAATTCTTTAAAATTTACTAATTGAACACATATTATCAATACATAATATAACACCTTTAATTTGATAGCTCAGTCAAGATCATCTCTATATTGATTACATTTATGTTAATAAGGCTGTAAAATTTCTTTACTTCGTGGTATCCTAGGCATAATAGCACCATTGGTCTCTAAGCTCAGTTGCTAAGTCTTGAAGAAAGAAAATTTACTTTAGAAAGATGAAGTATCTCTCTATTGTTTTGGCGTTATTGATTATCCGAGTGTATTTTCTGCTAAGATTTGGCTGAATTAATTGGAAATAGTTAGCACTGGAATTGTTTTTAAAGCTCACCTGATCAGGCCCTTTATTTTGCAGATGACCAGCAGGGAGCCAGAAAAAATAAATTTATCCTTCAAGTTGTCTAGGTGTGTTTATTGGTTGATCATGGATTGGAAGGCAGACTTCTGTGTTTCATTCTAGTTCTCTGTGCACTGTGCCATATTGCCTTGTTCCAGAAGTAGAGCAGTAATCCTAGTTACCAAAAAGAAAAGAACAATTAGGAGTCTGGGTCTCTTTCCCAGTTTGGTCTAGAACATAGCTGTCTAGAATGTCTTTCTGTGATGGTAGAAATGTCCTGTATATGTGCTGTCCAGGAGGGTAATTGCTAGCCACATGTGGTTGTTGACCACTTGAAACATAGGATGGAGAAACTGAATTTTTAATTATATTTAATTTTACTTAGGTAGAAAAAGTTACATGTGGTAAGTGGCCTTGCATGCCAGATAGCACAAGTATAGGACAAATAATTATTAAAATATGGAGAAAAGCAGACACAGCAAATAAATTTCAGGAGAAAATGCTGAATTCTAGATTATTTGTTAGAATCAGGAAAGCCAAAAGCTAGAATTGATGGAATCATAGGTGTTGGGACAATATTGAAGGGTATTCACTGTAGTTACCACCCTCTGTCCTCTCTACTCAGTGTTCCTGCAGCACAGCAGGTGTTTGAAAGGATAGTTGTGGGGAAATCAACTCTGCCTCAAGCTTCTTACTCCCTCTGTGGTTAGCTATATTTATTAGAAAGTTTTCATTATGTGGAAAGTTAAATAAAGCCTATTTCTCTAAGCTCCCACTTTCTTGGGGAATGCAAAGCACATTTATTCTGTCTTGAAATAATTTGAAGATTATCATAACTCCTTTTTAAGAACTAAAGCTCTGCTGTCCAGTAACCAGTAACTACAGGTAGATATTGAGCACTTGAAATGTGGGTAGTTCAAATCGAAATGTGTTGTGGTGTGAAATACACAGCAGATTTGGAAGACTTAATAAAAACGAATAACTCAGTTTTTCATGTTGCTTTTCATATTATGACTTCCATATGTTAAAGTGATAATATCTAGGAAAATGGATTAAAAATATATTAAAATGAATTTTACCTGTTAATCTAAATATTTTTAATGTGGCTACTGGAAGATTTATAATCGTGTGTATGACTTGAATTGTATTTCTATTGGACAGTGCTGGTCTAGAATAACCAAGAAGGAGGAGTATATTTAATGACTTTAAGAACCTCATTATGTTTATCTCCCGTGCCTCCCTTTCTTATTCTTTTTCTGAAGTTTACCTGTTTGTGCTTGCTTTTTCTAAGAGTAATATAGGGACTAGGAACCCCATGTCAGAAATAGTCAAAAAGGGTATGAGAGAAAAGGTATAAACTTGGGTGACGCTTTCAATCCAAAGTTGGTAGTAAGGCATCTGTCGTTAAAGTTACTGTATAGCAGACCTTGTAACATGTCAGATGCAGTGTGAAATTAAGGTGAAGGGAGACTTCTAAAGGCTATGTGACAGTTGGAGTCTGGTCTATGTATATAATAAGAAATTATTTCCCATTAAGATTTTTTTATAACTGCATAAATATTTTGTATTATCTTAGAAGAGAGGGCCCAATATTTTATTTGAAAGGAATGTTTTAACCATTGGTATGTGAACAAGTGATGCAATCTGTATTTTATAGATGGTAAAATTGTATAATCCAGGTGATGGGCACATTTATAACTTTGACTCAAACTATACCAAAGCAATTCATATAACCAAAATATTTATATCCCCATAATCTTCTGGAAAAATAATTTTTTTTTTATAAAGCTATTTTTATTTTTTGCAGTTTTTGGCCAGGGCTGGGTTTGAACCCGCCACCTCCAGCAGATGGGGCTGGCGCCCTTCTCCTTTGAGCCACAGGCACCGCCTGAAAAATAAAATTTTTAAATGGTAAAAATGAAGTGTTTAAAGGTTTTTTTTTATTTATCTATAACCTATGAATAAGATTTGTTATTAGTACCAAAGGTATAATTAAATAATGACTTTGAATCTTCTGAAACAAGTTGTTATTTTCTTTTTTATGCTTTTCCAAGTGTGCTTTGATAGTCTTGTTAGCAAAGGTAGTTTCATTTAAGCAATGGCTTATTTAAAATGATTCTACCAGGCGGCACTTGTGGCTCAAGGAGTAGGGCAGCGGCCCCATATACCAGGGGTGATGGGTTCAACCCCAGCCAAAATTGCAATCAATCAATCAATCAATCAATAAAATGATTTTACCTCCAGAAGATAAAGGTGACTTCATTATTTCCATTTGTTTTACAATATCCTCATAAAGGAATAAAAGACACATGGGAAATCTGAGTAGCTTCTATAAGAAAAATGAATAATACTTGTTATCATATCTCTGTTTAGAAATAATTGAGTTGGACTTTTTGTATTTATTTGGAAAAACTATTATATGTAACTGACTTGCTTAAGGCTATGTAGGAGGTTAGGGATAAAATCCAGACAAGAACCCAGGGTAGCTGATTTCCATGCTAGGACTGTTCTGCTCTATTGGCCCATGATTAGCCAATAGCCTAAGAGTGATAATCCAGAAAATAGGTGGAGGAAGTGAAAAGCTTTCCAATAAAAATACTTCTTCAGAGGGTTCTTATACCTTCATGTAAGTGCAGAATATTGAATTTTGGTGCAAGTATTTATTTTGGCATAATGAAATTCTGAAGCATTTTTCCTGCATTAAAAATTTTTAATATTTTTTCTTTGACTTTTACCCAGATTCTATGAACTTTGGCTAGTGCTTAGCCTTCTTTATGACTGCTTGTAATGTACATTTCAATTTTACTTATCTTTAAACATGAAAATGAAATACTCAAAAATATTTTTTCTTTATTTCAGGTGGATAATCCAGTTTCTGTTTTAACACAGGAGATGAGCAAACAATTCCTACAGTCTAAAAATGAGGGAGACAAATACAAAGTAAGGGGCACTAAATTAAGTATAAATCTACCCCAAAGGAATGGATAGAATGGATTTAGACAGATTTCATGCTCACATGATAGAGACTGAGTTTTGTTTTGTTTTATTTTTTAAAGCTACCTATCTAACATTGTAAGATTAGATTAGGAAATTGTTACATGAGATGGGAGTATAGTTTTCTTGCTAAATCTTTGGACTTTTTAGCTTTTAATTCTGAATCTTAAAGGAAATACAAGATAACAATTGGCTATACATACCTAACAACTTGTAACCATTGAACTATTTAAAATTGTAAAAGCTACCAAAATATTTGCTGCTAAATTTTCTGTGTAACCTTTTGTTTTGGTAATTCCTATTTTAAAAATTTCAGAGGCACTAAGATCAAACCTGAAATGTTTTTAGCCATCTTTGCTTAAAGAATGGAAGAATTAGTGAAAATGAGCTTTCAAAATGATATTTTCTTTCATGGAGTTTTAAGAGCTTTCACAAATGAACACATAGATGTAAGCCTAGCAGTTCAGTAAATTTGAGACAGAAATGTATTCTTTTGTGTTACATATACTTGCTTATGTTTTTAATTTCTTTTTACATATTTGGTCTCAAAGTTTTTAGAGATCAAATTTTTCTTTTTTTTTTTTTCCTACAGTTCCATGAAAGTTTACAGACTCCTAATTGTGTTTTTCTTGTTGTTTTAGTTCTTCATGAAAGCAACCCAACTCGAACAAATGAAGGAAGATTATTCATACATTATGGAAACCAAAGAAAGAACAAAGGAGCAGATAAATCAAGGAGAAGAGGTTTGTAAACAGTTGTTATAAATCTTTTTGAGATTAGCTAAATTCCTGCAGTAGTACTCAAGATAAATGGTATTGTAAAATTATGTATTTCTTTCTATATAGATAAAAATAATATTTTTATAGCATTCCGTGAAGTACATGAAGTATGTTTTTTATATTTGGTACTTATTAGCCTTTACATTTTTGTTTTGTAATAATGGGTATGAACATGTCTTACTTTCTCTAGTAGACAGTAAGCTAGAAGATGGGGCAGCATCTACCTGTTTATCTCTTGATATGTGACTAATTGGTTCTATAATAAGGTATCACTAATTCTCACTGTAAGTGGTTTAAAAACTATAACATTTCTTATGTTGGGATAATAAGAACAAGACTCACACTGATATTAAAGATAGTATGCTGTAATTACCACTGTAATTATAAATTACAGAGATGACTGTTTCATTACACTGGTGCAATATTAACATTCCTTAGGCAACTGATAGCTTGGTAGCTAGCAGCTGTCACATCATGTCACTCACTAGCTTGGCACTGTGCAAATTTGCTTGAATTTTAAATTACTCACACTAACCATGACTTACTTAAATTTGTTTCTACATCTGGTATATTTTGTTCTTATCCTTTCTTCTTTATATTTCTGATGATCCAAACTTTTCTCTGATAATCAGCGACTTCATAGTCATTAGGCTTACATTATAGCTGTTTATCCAGTACATTAAGCCCCATCAATTTTACATGATTGTAGATATGATTCTTTTGTTAGTTTTATGCAACCATTTGAGTTCTCTTCAACTTTTTAGCTTATCCTTATGAGATAGAATTGTGCTGATGATTCACATAAAATTCATTAGGTGTTATACTGACCTTTTTACTTCAGGTTTTTGAGGAATGCATATTGTAAGTTAGGTCTATAATTGTGTGGCTCATTTAGTGAAAACTCAAAAATGAAGGTAGAGTATATTTTTATTCCCCACATCATCCTTTCAAGCATGGATGACATAATGGTCTGCAAGGAGCTACTGTAAACAACACAATTAATATAGCACACTTTCTTAGAGTATCACTGTTATTAGTTCCTCTTGAAAGGAAATACTTACATATTCAAACAAGCCATACATTTTTTATGTATATTTATTATTTATTTTAAGAGTTTGGTGAAATTTGTTTGCTTCAGACCTCTCGGGGTTAAACACAGACTTTTTCCATGATATACTTTGTCCTCAACAATTAAAGATGTTTTGGTAACGAAGTTTAAGAAGCATTTTCCTATATTGTACAGCAGAGTTCTGGATATATTTTATGCACTTAATAAGAATTCTTTCCCTAATTGATTAAATGCCCTGTAGTCTCAAAATAAAACTTTGGGTTTGAATAGTTAAATCTTTAAGAAATAGTTCTGTGAAGGTTAGAAACTACAAATAAATATCAGGATTCTTAGGGTCATGGACCTAACCATTCAGCAGCAAACATAGGTGGTAAAGAATTTGAGGATAGTGAGTACTTGGTTTGTGCAAAAGCACTTCCTAGGGTATTGGTGGTGAGAAGCAGGGTAGTTAATGACAGGAGAAGTTACTAAGGAAATGCTGTCAAAGGTGAGAACCAAATGATGAATACTACAGGCAAAGGATGGTGAGAGTAAGGAAAAGTATTCTAAGAAATAGCATGGTTGAAGTCTCAGGGGCAATAAAGTATGTGGTGCCTTTAAAAAAAACTGGAAGAATTCTACATTGGCTAAAGTGAATTTGAATGCAAGAGTGGGAGATGAGAGGCCATGATTATGGAGGACCTTGTAAACTTTAAGGGCAGTAGAAGACATGAAAGTGGATGATTTGATTAATTATGTATATTCAATAGATTATTCTTGTTCTGCTGTAGAAGACAGTGAACTGCTATAAGGAAAGAACAGACGTAGAGAGGCCAGTAAAGAAGATATTACCGTTGTCCAGAGATATGATGATGGTGTAAGTTAGTGTATTGGCAGTAGTGGAGGAGAGAAGAATTTTGAAATGATCTGGAAAGATAAACTGCAGGGGATATGGAGGGATAAAGTTAAGACAGAGGCAGCAAGGGTAACCTAGTGACCTCCAGATTAATAACCTCAGCAGCACAGTAAGTTTGTTGAAATAGAAAACTTGGTAAGAGCAGCCAGGTTTTTTCTCTTTTTTTCTTTTCTTTTCTATTTTCTTTCTTTTAGAAAGATGAATTCTATTTGCACACATTAATTTTAAGGTACTTATAAAGCGTCCAAGTGGAAATGTCAAGTGGAAGCTGGAAATACAAATTAGGAATGTGGAAATCAAGTGTGGCCTCTGTAAACATTTGAGAGTCATCAATATTTTATTAGTATTTAAGCTGTAAGAATAGCTTAGATTGCTGAGGGGAAAAGGAAAAGTCAGCACAGGCCCAAACCATGAGAAATAGTAGTAGGGGGCATAAGAAGCCAAGGGAAGAGAGAAATTGAGAAGGAACAAGTCAGGACTATGAGATGTACTGTGTGGTCAACCACTATAAGAATCAACAAAACTCACTGTATTCAGTGACATAAGTCACAGGTGACTAGGGCAAGATGGGTGAAAACAGAAGCCAGATTTGTGGGGTTGAAAACTGAAGAAATGGAGAATGTAGAGATAATTTTCATGAAAATTGGGTGGAAAGGGAAGAAGAGTTTTAGAGGAGAAGGGAGTGCCAAGGGATGGGTAGTAGTGGTTTTGTTTGAAAGTTGGGAAGGTAAACTAGTAGAGATGAACATGGTGATGGGAAGGAGTCAGTTAAGAAAGTGAAGTGGAAACAAAGATAAAAATATAGGTTGGGAAATAAGTGAATTTAGACCTTTGAGAAGGAAAAAGGTGGAGTCCAAGATATAGGTAAGGGATGGGGGAGACCTAAATATAGTGAGGCCACCTCTGTTATGTTGCAGAAGGATGAGATGACTCCTTTTAGATTTATAGATAAGGTTGTTGGAGGCTGGAGGGAGTTTCTTTCTGATGGCTTCTAAATTCTCTAAAGCTGGAGATGAGAATGAATGAGGGAATAGGTAGCAGGGTGTGTGAGGTTTGGAAAATAGTATTGGGTTGAAATAATCCGGGAGCATGGGAAAGTGAATTGGATAGGGAAACAAGGTAAGATCTAAAGTGTTAAGACCCTATTTGAATATGATAAGCATGAAAAGAGAGGCTGCTGTCTGCATATATAGGACTTGAAACCTCAAAGCCACTTCAGAAGCTGTCGTAATGTCATCATATTTAATATTTGTTTGGTTATTTTATTTATTAATTATTAAAACAGAAGTTAAGTAAGAACAATGATCACTTTTTTGAATTTTGAAAATGCATTCCTTCTGATCCTTCCATTCCCTATTATATTTTGGAAGACCACACCAGTTATGTTTATCAGATATAGAATAAAGAGAGAAAATAAGAATGAGTTTTGGGATTTTTCTATACTTGTGTAGTCTTGAACTTTTAATTCCTTTGTTTTCTTCATCTGATGAAATGGCCAATATTTTTATTGTGCAGAAAGTAACAAAATTATTGCACCTATTAAGTGTATATCAAAGAACCAGAAATATTTTTATTTAACATTTCCTAATAAATCTTACATGGTACTTGTTTAGGCATTGTTTTCAAAAGAAATATATTTTCAAAGTGTCTTTTTTTAATGTTAATAAGAAATAATTTTTTTTTTAAATTTTTTTATTAAAGCGACTTACTGAACTGAAGCGCCAGTGTTTGGAGAAAGAAGAACGTTTTCAAAGTATTGCTGGTTTAAGTACTATGAAGACTAATTTAGAGTACCTGAAACATGAAATGGCTTGGGCAGTGGTAATTTTCACTTAATTACTTGTTCACATATATTTGTGTATGTAGAATATATTTGGATATTGTTGATCTTATCAGTGATTTGCTGTATGATTTCTTCTTTAGGTCAATGAAATTGAAAAACAATTGAATGCAATCAGAGATAATATAAAAATTGGAGAAGACCGTGCTGCTAGGCTTGACAGGAAAATGGATGAACAGCAGGTAATTACAGTTTTTAAAATAAAGAGCTTTGGTACATCGAATCATAGAAATTGCTGACAGACTATTTGTGACCCACAAAGTGGCACTTTCAACATACATTCAAATATATGTATCTATATTTGAATTTATAATTCAGGCGAAGCAGACCTAACCTTTTTCCAAAGCCTGTATAGCAACTCTCTCTCTCTCTTTTTTTTTTTTTGAGATAGAGTTTCACTCCGTCACCCAGGCTAGAATGCAGTAATATATTATTAATTGTTTACTGAAGTCTTTTCTGTTAACTTTCCCTCTATTTTGCCTTTCAAGTGCTTCCAGAGTGCTGTGACTTGGATTTTTGATCATCTTTTCTCTCACTTTGTTTAGATAATTAAGTTGTAAGCTGTTCATTATGGAATGTAGGACCCTTCTACCCCTTCATCTCATTTCCCATTATTACCCTTTTAAGCCCAGCAAAACTTTTAGTTTCTAAAATAGATGTAAATACCTTTGCATATGCTCCTGCATCTGTCTCTAACACCCTTCCCTAAATTATCTCCTGATATATACTTGGATTGATCTTTCACATCTCAGTTCAAATGCTACTGTCTTTTGAAGGTATTCTCGGCTTTTTCTGGAAGACCTATGGTTTCTTTCTCTATTCTACCACAATTGTAAATAGGTATACCCTATGTAAGCATTATTATATACAAACTATCATCAGTTTGTATTATTAGTCTACTAAATTTTGTCTGTCTCCTTTTTTTGTGTGTGTGTGATTTTTGGCCGAGGCTGGGTTTGAACCCGCCACCTCTGGCATATGGGACTGGCACCCTACCCGTTTGAGCCACAGGCACCACCCTTATCTGCCTCTTTTTAATTACCTTAATTTATTATATCTTTGTATACCCAGAGAATAACAAATTTGTTGGATAACTAAATGTTAAAATTAAATTATATTTTAGTATTTTATGTGATTATGTTTGTTTACTTAGTGTCTTGAATAAAATTAATTTTATTCTCTAGGATATGAACTGAATGTAATTATTTTTAATTATTCTCTCTTTATCAAAGAAAAACTATAATAGTATCATTTTCTTAAAGGTCAGACTTAATGAAGCAGAAAAAAGGTACAAGGATATTCAAGATAAACTTGAAAAGATTAGTCAAGAGACAAACGCACGAGCTCCAGAATGTATGGCATTGAAAGCAGAAGTCACTGCTAAGAAAAGGGCCTATAATGAAGCTGAGGTGAGAGAGATTTTCTAGTCTAGATTATTAAAAGCTGTGTAGCAAATACAAGGACTGTTCATCTATTTTAAAAGTAAATGTTCTATACCTGGGTTGAAATCTGTGTTGCTTTCAGACTGCAAATGACCATTTGTATATTTTATTTTAAAAATATATTTCTGCACATATTCAGCCTCTAAGTTGGAGATTTGGCAAAAGTGGACTTGACTGGAATATTTATCTTTTCATTTTACTAAAGCATGTCTAACTTTTTGTTAGGTTTTATATAATCGTTCTCTAAATGAATATAAAGCATTAAAAAAAGATGATGAGCAGCTTTGTAAAAGAATTGAAGAGCTTAAAAAAAGGTAAGATAGTTACTTTGCTGTTTTCATGATTACTTCATTTTGTAAAAAAGTAATCTAGGTGCAATAGGGTATTGTAGTTTCTGTCTTATCATTAGAATTTTATTACATTGGTTTGTGATTTTTAAATGTTAGGTTTTTTTATTTAACACTTTTCACTTTTCACTATTTACTGTTAGTACTGATCAATCTTTGGAACCTGAGCGGTTGGAAAGGCAAAAAAAAATATCTTGGTTAAAAGAGAGAGTAAAGGCCTTACAGGATCAAGAAACTTCAGTCAATCAAGACATTGAACAGTTTCAACAAGCCATAGAAAAGGACAAAGAAGAATATACCAGAATTAAGTAAGTTGCAACCTTCTTAGAATGACTTTTTTCAGTCACTTGAGCATCACATAAGTTTGCTGTTCATATGCAAAAAGAAAAAAAGTCATTTTTTTGTAGATAATAAGGCATCTTCTAAAATCACTTTAAAAACTTGGATACTTACTGAGTTGAACAATTTCTGGGATTCCTAGTTTATCTGTGTGTCAAATTTTTCCTGCTGAGTTTTGAAGACCTCTGAAGACCTCTGTTTTTCTCTGGTAACACTATTATGTTCAAATAAAGAATTCTACTTTTAGTTTTTAGGGTAGCTGGGTCATTCATGGTGTGCTGATATTATAGGCAAAGGCTGAGTAGCAAAACTGTATAACTGTATCACATATCTGTCCTATTTATCTACTTTTGTTTTTCAGGAGGGAAGAATTAGATGTGAAGCATATACTGAGCTATAATCAGAGGCAACTGAAAGAACTGAAAGACAGTAAAACTGATCAACTAAAAAGATTTGGTCCCCAGGTTCCAGCTCTTCTTGAAGCAATAGATGATGCTTACAGACAAGGACGTTTTACCTACAAACCTATAGGCCCTTTAGGTATTTGCCATGTTTTAATTGCAGTTACAATAAACATTAGAAATAAGTTTATATTCAGAAAGGGGTCTTTTTGAATCTAGTTTTAAAATTCCATTATTAAAGAGCTATATAATTATGTGTGAATTTTAGTTATACATATTTTAAAAAATAAAGTAATTTTACTTCAAATAACAAAGTGATAAAGTCGTGTTAAATTTTGTAGCTTTTATTTTGTGTTTTTAAAGCATAAAATAACCAAAAGAAGGAGAACTTAGGATGGGGAAAAGAAATGATAGCGTTGAATAATCTGGTTCTTATTTTTCTCCTGAATGATTAAATGAATAAACTAAATTGAGCATGATTTATTAATCAGAAAATCTAATACTGGTAAAGTCAGCATCAAGGACACTCAGTGGTATTTTTCTAACCTTTGTAAAATACTTTCATAGTTTCTATTAGGTCAGACAACATGATTTCTAAGTTCTCTTCTAGCTGTAAAATCTGTGGTTATTTAATTATTGCCATATATTTATGGTATTTTAAAAACTATTCTTAGTCAATTTCTCCTTGATAATTCTAATTCTGTACATCATTAGGTGAAAATGATGCTATAAATATATCTTGTTAGTAAGGTATTACATTTAACTGTTACAATGATGTCTCTTTATTTAAATGATTTATGAACCTTTACAACAGGATCCATTTCAGTGAATGAGGCTTTTTTCCCTCATCTCTAAATTTCCAATTTCAATATTAACCAGCTTTACATGACATAATAAAGAATCTACAAATCGTTTGACTTGATTTTTCAAATACCATTGAGAGGCTGGAATAATACAAACTTACATTAAAAAGCCGCTGCTGGCTTACATTAGAGTGGGGCAATTTTTTTTCACAAGGTTTGGTGAGTTTTCTCTTCAGTGTATCCAGTGGTTATATGGAGATTTCCCATTCACTTAAAACAAGATCTGTAATATTATTTAAACCACTTTATGTGAAAAAATTTTTTAAGACTTTTATGAAATAGAATAAAAAGATAGTTATATTACTATTGTGCAGTTTTTGACTGGGGCTGGATTTGAACCCGCCACCTCCGGCATATGGGGTCAGTGCCCTACCCCTTTGAGCCACAGGCACTGCCCTATATTACTATTGTGAGTAAGTGTTTATGAGGCCTTCTACACTTTTCTCTTGCTTTTAGGAGCTTGTATTCATCTTCGGGACCCTGAGCTTGCTTTGGCTATTGAATCTTGCTTGAAAGGACTTCTACAAGCCTTTTGTTGCCATAACCATGCTGATGAAAGAGTCCTTCAGGCACTGATGAAAAGATTTTATTTACCGGGGACTTCACGGCCACAGATAATAGTTTCTGAATTTCGGAATGAGATGTATGATGTAAGACACAGGTAAAGAATCAATAATTAAAAACTGTTTCTAGTTTTGCTTAAGCATGTGCAAGATTGAAAAGAGTTAAAACACTGGCATTGTTCATCATACCTTTACTACCAATTTGTAGAATTTTATCAAGCCACTATTTCTGTCTAGGCATTGGAGAAGCATAAATAACTAAGAGATACCCCCTGTGAAGTCCTGACATGTGGGAGACAGAATTGGGAAACAGAAATATCCTAGTACAGCGTGTAAGAATTATACCAATGAGGGCAATGATGCACATCTAATCATATTAACAGGGAGGTCCTAAGGAAAACATTGGCCCTCATTACTGTTTTCTTTGACAACCTCAACATTTCTTTTCAGGAATTCAATAAAAATATTGGTATCCCCAGATTGCATTTTAAAATTTCTTTGCTCTTCCATCTCTTTTTTTTTTTTTTTTTACCTAAAACTCTTTCCCCCTCCCTTTTTTTTTGTCCTTTTTTTGAGACCTCTTTTTCCTCTGTCACCTAGCTAGAGTGCAGTAGCATCATCATAGCTCACTGTATGTACCTTCAAACTCCTGCTCTCAAGCAGCCCTCCTATGTCAGCCTTCCAGAATGTTAGGATTATAGGCATGAGCTACCGTGCTGGGCCATATTTTTGCCTTTTTAAAAAAATTAATTATAAAACTAAGTTCTTCATATTTGAATAAATTTGTGTATAAACAGTAATTGTCTCATTTTTTGTGGGCACTGATAAAAATTGAATTACAAGATGTGGTTGTAGTTCAAATGAGAGAGTAGTTTCTCATATGTGTTTTGGTGGGGAACATTTTAGAGAAGTGATGATAAATGATCAGTCTTCTAACTGGTGAGTTTGTCAAATGACAGAAAAAGTGATTTGCCTTCTAGACAAATAGTATTCTGTATGCAAAACACGTGGAGGCATGACTTTGTAAGTTATTTTGCAAAAAAACAGCATTTGTAGATTTGATAAGAATGAATAGATTGACAGATACTTAATGACAAAAATCAGTAAAACTTGTTAATTGAATGTAAGAAAAGAAAAGAATTAGGATGATTCCTAGATTTCTGCCTGCAGTAATTAGCTGAAGGATATGCCATCAGTTTATGAGAAATGTAATTTATAAAAATAGATTCATCAAAGTGTATACCTCTTATTTTATAATTGTTGGTTTTGAGCTGTTACTTTAAAGATAAGTATTAGGAACCTAGCGGTAAGGTGTTTTCTCTGTCTGCATGAGAATTTGACCTTATGTTAATTTCTAGCTCTGATTCCGGTTTCAAAAATTTAATGAAAGGGTAATTTAATTGTGCTGCCAGACACCACCATTTATGGTAAAAATGACCCCTAACAGGTTAGTTGTGCCTGAACGAGAGAATTCTAAACATGGGGTTGGGCACCATTATGGTGACTCTTACATTTGGGCAGTTCCCTTGTGAGGAACATGGAAACCATTTCTATGAAGTTGTATGGGAGATACAGGCTTCTGTGAAGAATCTCCTCCTTGAACCTGAATTATCATTCTAAGACCAAAAAGTATGGTCCTAGAAAGCTAGATGGCCTGTTCTATGAATCACGCCAAGAACCCCCATGAAGGGAGAGAATGCCTAGCACTGTCTTGTTGGCAAGTGTGTTTCTAGTCACTTGACAGTTTATCCCTGACACATGGTGTCCTATGACGGGGTGTGAAGGTTTGTGTGGTATAACGTCAGTACCTTGGAAGAAGGTGAGTTTATGTGCCAAGAACTGGGCCTTGGAGGTTGGGTAGGAAGTTTGGGAGTTTTCCTATTTAAGGGTTTAGCCTAGGTGCTGAGTAGAATGAGAGAAGCTGACTCAAAGTCTTAAGACACAAAAATCTATGGTGGCTGTAGGATGAATAATAATGTTTGTTCACCTATGGACGTGAGTGGAATGTATGTACTGTTACGGTAATACTTCATCAGAAGTTTTTAAGAGTGAGTGGGTAGCACAGAAGAAGAAGAGAAGGAAAGCTGTTGAGACAGTAGTTCAAAGAAAATAAGCCCTGGAAGGGAAATGTTTAGATCCACCATAATGAAGTTAGAGAGCAGACTCAACAGGCATGATGAGCCCAGAAGGAGAGAGGGTTGTGGTAAGAGAATTGAGAATTGAATGTAACATTCTTTCAACTTTTTTGAATATGAAGAAATTTTTTGGTATAAATTGTGGTTCTAAGGCTAACAGAAATATTGGATATATTAATGTAGAAAAGAACAATAAAATACCGTTCAGGACATTAGAATGTATCAGATACGTAGGACTTATTTTATGCATGGAGGCTTACATTAGATAATCTCAACACAGGTACCTAGGAAAGTGCCTAGCTACCAGGGAGGTGTTCAGGAAATGTAATTTCTTCTCCTACGAAGATGATTTTGTCTCCTCCTTTCAGAGGAAGTAGAAGTGACTGAACTGCTCATCTTGTGACATACCCAGAACTGTGTTTACCTTTGTACTTGTTGCCCCGTCTCAGTAGAGGACATAGGCTTCTAAGGCTATGCTACTTGTGCCTGAATTGCATACTTTCTTTATTACCTTACGCATGAACCATATTCAAAATTATTTCAACTCTCTCCTGACTGAGCTTTAAGCTTTCCTATTCCATTGATTTCTTTCCTCTTATCCATGCTAGGTCATTGCCTCTCTAATCTTGCACTGGTGACTATGCATTCACTCCTTGACCCACTACTATCTGCTCTCTGAAATGCTCATTGTGTTTTCGATATCCCTGTTGCTGATCTAATGGATATATGTGTATATTTTTTGTGTGTGTTTATCTTGTATTAGGCCTTAGGTATTACTAAATACACTTTCCTTGACTTCCTTGAAACACTATTCCTTTTGTTACTGTGACACTGTTTTCTTGGATCTTGTATCCTTCAGGTATTTCTCAGCCTATTTTCTGGGCTTTTTTTCATCTACTCCTTTGATTATGGTGTGTCCCACAGCTCTGTTCTTGGTCTATTAACACTGCTCACTTTACGTATTATTCTTATATTTGGAGACATTAAAAATAAACCAAATTTAAATTTTTTTTTATATTTTAAATTTGATTGTGTTATGTTTCTGTTTACTTGGCTTTAGAAATCCCATGTTTATATTCAGTGATTTTTCTTATGCTTCATTAGGGTCTTAAAATCATTTTGTTTTGTCACTCCTCTTACCAGTGAGGCCAGTTACCCGTGCCTAGATTTTATATGCAGTTTTTCCTTTCTTCTTTGTGTTCTGTTAGGCTTTCTACTTGGACATTGTTTGGTAAACTGATTTCATATTATCTGCTCCTTGTCGCTTGTCACTGACATTTCATTGCTAATATTCCTTTCTACTTTCATTTTCTGAGACTGATTTTATAGTATCTCTCAACATACCAATAATTGTCATATAAGCCAGTATGAAATCAGTCCCAGGGAAGAGTAGTAAAAGAAAGGGATGGTTCTGATTTGGCACTTTAGAGCAGACTAGTAATAGCAACTCCATCTCATGATGGCATGTGCCTGTTCAGAACTGGTTCCTATTTCCTGCTATAGAAACCTGTGCTCTCAGTAGGTTGGCCAGAGTCTGCCTTTCATCAGAAGCTCCTACCTCCCATTCTCTCTCTTTATCTCCTCATTTTCTGCTTTGTTTCATGGACTGCTTGACATTTCTGAAACACCTGTGCCTTATTCTTTCTAAACTCTAAACTCATTTTCATGTCCACTTGAACTTAAACTAAGTATATAGTTTGCTTTAAAGTATCAAGTCAGTATGTATTTTCCTTTTAGATACCCACAGTCATTTCAAACTTAATGTATCTAAAAGCCAAACTCCTGATTTCCACCCCCAAATCTGCTCTTTCTGTGATCTTTTTAGTTGCTCAAGCCAAACACCACAGTCATCCAGTCATCTTTGACAACTGTCTACTACCTTATATCCCATCAGCTGTGCTTTAAAATTCTGTCCAGGATCTGACCACCTGTGTGCGGCAACCACACAGGTTCAAGCCATCATCATGTTTCACTGGAGTATTGCATAGACTGACCTCTCTGCTTCTGATTCCTTGCCACCACAGTCTCACTGTAAGCAGCCAGTGTAACAGCAGATGGTGTCATCCTTCTGCTCAAAGTGCCCTAAACCTTTTCCATTCATTTCCCTTACCATAGACCTAACCGTAACCTGTTTTTTTGTTTGTTTGTTTTTTTAACCATCTTTCCTGGCCTGCCTCTAGATCAGTGGTTCTCAACCTTCCTAATGCCGTGAACTTTTAATACAATCCAAAGGGGTTGCGACCCACAGGTTGAGAACCACTGCTCTAGATTCTCTCCTTGACCTGCTCAGTCCACCACAGCTTTCTGGCCTCCTTGCTTTTCTGATGTCCTTGAGGCCTTTGTGGTCACTGTTTTCTGTATCTGAATTGTATTTCTTCTGGGTACTTACATGATATTCCATTTCCTCAGGTGTCTGGCTCACTTTAGTGAGGCTTTTGTGATCATTTTTGTGTGTAAAAGCACTATGTGGTACTTTCCTATTCTTTCTTTTGCTTTATTGTGTTCCCATTAAAAATAATGTAAGCTCCATGAGGAAAGGCTATACCGTATATACTTGAGTATAAGCCGAGTTTTTCCGGCACAAAATTTGTGCTGAGATCAGGTTTTTTGGCACAAATTTTGTGCCGAAAAAACTCGGCTTATACTCGAGTATATACGGTAGTCTGTTTTGTACATTGCTGTTTGAATAGCAGCTGGCAGATAGTAGGTGCCTAATAAATACATGTTGAATTAGTGGATGACTAGGTATAACATAGTATATGCAAAGGCACTTTGTTTATTTTGGAATTCTAGGACTAAGAAAACTTTTTTTTTAAATTCTAGAACTAAGAAAATACTTTCCCTTAGCCTTTCATTTCTCCTGTAGCTATATTCTTAGCATATCCATTCTTCAATGCTGTTAATAGAGCACTGTTAATAAGAGCCCAAACTGCAACTCATAAGAGTATCTTTTCTCTCGTATTTCCTCTGTGTTGATGATAAACTTTATTTCAGATTTTCTTGTCTTGTCAGTGGGAGAACTATTTAGCTATTTCAAATGTATTTTAATAATTTAATATTTATACATGATAATAGTACAAGACTTAAGATCATAATTATTAATTACGACAGGTAGCTGGGGCCAGGTGCTGTGGCTCACACCTATAATCCTTGCACTCTGGGTGGTGCCTGTGGCTCAGTGAGTAGGGCACAGCCCCGATATACCAAAGGTGGAGGGTTCGAACCCAGCCCCGGCCAAACTGCAATTAAAAAATAGCCAGCCGTTGTGGCAAGTGCCTGTAGTCCCAGCTACTTGGGAGGCTGAGGCAAGAGAATCACTTAAGCCCAAGAGCTGGAGGTTGCTGTGAGCTGTGACGCCACAGCACTCTACCAAGAGTGACAAAGTGAGACTCTGTTTCTAAAAAAAAAAAAAAAATCCTTGCACTCTGGGAGGCTGAGGCAAGAAGATCCCTTGAGCTCAGGTGTTCGAGACCAGCCTGAGCCAAGACCCCCATCTCTAAAAATAGAAATATTAGCTGAGTATTGTGGGGGGCATCTATAGTCCTAGATACTCACGAGGCTGAGAGGGGAGGGTCTTTTGAGTCCAGGAGTTTAAGGTTGCTGTGAGCTAGGCTAATGCCATAGCACTGTTGCCTGGGCAATAGATGATATTCTGTCTCAAAAACAGACCAAAAAAAAGCCAAAAACAACAGCAGGCAGCTGGGCATATTGATTAAGAATCTGATACAGTGGCTCACGCCTGTAATCTTAGCACTTAGGAAGGCCGAGACATATTGCCTGAGCTCAGGAGTTTAAGACCAGCCTGAGCAAGAGTGAGACCTCATCTCTACTAAAAAGAAAAACTAGCTGAGCGTTGTGGCTGGCTCATATAGTTCAGAGGCTGAGGTATGAGGATTGCTCAAACTAAGGAATTTCAGGTTACTATGAGCTATGATGGCACAGCACTCTACCTGGGGTGACAGAGTGAGGCTCTGTCTCAAAAAAAAAGAAAAAGGAATCTGGGCTCTACAACTGCTTGCTTTAAATCCTAACCTAACCACTCAACTAGTTTTATGATGTTGGGGAACACATTAAACTTTCTGAAGCATCTTCATATGGCACAAAGTGGAGAGATAATAGTATCTATCTTACATGGTTGTTAGAAGGATTAAATGAGCTGATGCTTGTGATATACTTAGAATAGTGTCTAGCACATAGTATTATATTAATATTTGGTAAATAAGTGAAGTAAGCCTATATTACAGGTTGTTTTTAAACAATCTTATGTAATCTTATAATCTACTCACCTATGAAAAAATATATCTAGTACATATAATTATCATATGTATATTTATAATTTGATGTTTAACTTTCTATATTTCTGTCTCCTAGAGCTGCTTATCATCCAGAATTTCCAACAGTTCTGACAGCTTTGGAAATAGATAATGCAGTTGTTGCAAATAGCCTAATTGACATGAGGGGCATAGAGACAGTGCTACTAATCAAAGTAAGACCAGATCCTGTATTTTATATTTTCCTTAAATGTTTAAAACTGAAGATAGTCATATAAATTTTTGTTCCTCTTTTATCATAGAGTTGTTGATGTGTTTCACGATTGCACTTTCACCTCACAGGACAGTCTTAGGATAATACAAAGCTGGTTGGTTTTTGCATTGTCTGCCCCCGGGAACTTTATAACTTTCAGCTATTGTTTGAAAAATAATTTCACAAATGGATATTACTCTTTTTGTGTATGGCACTATAAAATTTATTTTGTTCATTCTCTCTTGATTAGTGGCTAAATTCATTTTTTTATTTGCCCTTACATACATAGATTATTATTATTCCAATTTTTAAATGAAGTACTTTGCTTAATATTTTACAAATTCTTTTTCATGTAACTTTGCACTCTGAAATAAATCAATGCTCTTCATCTTTGTATATATTTTTATGTACTAGTTAGACCAGATCACCATATTGTTTCTTCTGTTGACATAAATTTCTGAGAAGGGACAAATAGATTCAAAACAAATTTGTAATGAAGGCAAACATAAATGAGTCTGCTTTTCTAATTAATAGAAAAGTAATGGTCTCAATAACCCATATGTGTATATATGCATGTTCATATTATAATTGTGAGTTTGGCTTGCTCATATTTTGGAAGAGTACTTGAAAAAAAGAATGAAGTCCCATTTTTACTTCCTTCGGAGCTTAAATATGTTCATGTTCTCCCTGCATAACTTGGTATACTAGTCTTTTGTTGGAATTTGCTATTCACTCATATCTTTTCTAGGGTGTAAAGTCATTTAGAAAAAAAAGTCTGTATGAAAAAATCTGTATGAACTGGCCCAAAGAGATTATTTTCACCTAAAAAGGTACTTTAAAAAAGGTATTTTAAAATTTTAAATGGACAAAAACACTAGAATTTAAAAAGTACATTTGTTGGGGCCAGGCCTGGTGGCTCATACCTGTAATCCTAGCACTCTGGAAAGCTGAGGCAGGTGGATTGCCTGATTGCCTGAGCTCAGGAGTTGGAGACTAGCATGAAGCTAGAGCAAGACTCTGTCCCTAAAAATTGCCGGGCATTGTGGCAGGTGCCTGTAGTCCCAGGTACTTGGGAGGCTGAGGCAAAGAGTTTGAGGTTGAGCTCTTTTGAGCCCAAGAGTTTGAGATTGCTGTAAGCTATGACGCCACAGCACTTTACTGAAGGCCACAAAGTGAGACTCTATCTCAGAAAAAAAAGAAAGTACACTTGTCATGAAGCATTACTTAAAGACTCTTAACCGTTTTAACTCTTTAAACCTTGAAAGTTGTTTATGAAATTCTTATATTTATAGAATTATTTCATTTGAATGTTTAAGTAAAAATATTTGAATTAATATAATAATGATAGGTAACATTTTGAATTTATGTACATCAGAAATGATTTCTCATAGTCTTAAAAGCATATTTTCTCCTGTATTTTTTTAGAATAATTCTGTAGCTCGTGCAGTAATGCAGGCCCAAAAGCCACCCAAAAATTGTAGAGAAGCTTTCACTGCTGATGGTGATCAAGTTTTTGCAGGACGTTATTATTCATCTGAAAATACAAGACCTAAGTTCTTAAGTAAAGATGTGGATTCTGAAATAAGGTTGGAACCAAGTTTTTGTTTACTGTGTTATTACCATGCTTCCTTGAGAATCATATTCTTTCTTGTTACTCTTTTAGTGGTTATTTCACTGAAGAATTACGAGTAGTCTGCCTCAGTACTTGGTGTTAAAGATCATTTAGCTGGATGTAGAATTCTAGGTTGTCAGTTATTTTTCATTGTCAGTTTGACAAGTGTTCAGGACTAAGAATGTTATTCTTAGAACTGGCTGATCTGCACAGTGTTCATTACTTGCCCTCAAGGAGATAAGCTTAACTCAGTGCAGATTAGCTGTATCTGTGCCCACTGTGTAGTTCTGCCAGTTTGTCCTAGGGAGGGTACAGAGGATTGGTTTACATTCTGGCTCAAGCCCCTTATTATGTTCTGACTGGTATTTTGAGTTGCACTATTCTAGAAAGAAAATCTAGACACAGTTAAAGCACATGCCTAGGAAAACAGCTGCTAGAGGACACAAATTGAATATTTAAATGAAACTAAGAAATATACCTAATGAGATTTCCGGAGTGCCCAAAGAATTTTTGGTACTAAAAAAACACAGTTCCCTTACTCAGCTAATTAAGGTAATGAATTGATGGAGTAGAAGAATGTAGAACATAAATAAAAGAAATAGCTAAGAAAACTGAGCAAAAAATAATTCTAAATGCTTATATGTGTAGGGGAAATGAGAGTTTTGTTGAAATAAATTTCTTCTTCAAATAATGTTTGTCATTTTTGTGTGATTATGAGAGTTGTATAAAGGAACATAACCATATGGATAATGGAAAGTTGAGTAAACCTTCTTGTTTAGCAACAGAAAAAGTTGAACGATCAGCAACTTGGATGTTGTGGCACTTGCTTTTGTTTATTACCTCAATGCAGTTTTCCTTATGCAAGTACACATGATGTGTAAGCTCTCAGAATAATAATAACCCATGTGGTTCATTAAAAAGATAACTGGCATATTTTTGAATTGTCAAAATACAGTAATATTTTTCTATAATTTTCTGAAGTACGTCTTTCAGATTTTATTGTTTCATTTGTTTCTTCAAACAGTGCATATTTAATGTTTAACTAATGTGTCAGGCACCAATCTAGGTCCAAGAAACAGCAGGAAAAGAGATAACACATGGAGCTTAAGTCAAGAAGGGAGGGATAGACTGTCAGTATTAGGTCCAGGTGGTAATCAGTGCTGTGGAGACAAATCAAGCTTAAGGTAGTGTAAGAGAAGGAGGGGTGTATTATTTTAGTTACATGCGGGAATGGGGAATGTTGTATTCCTCCCACACAAACAACTCATATACTCAGTTCAGGCTTCATACAGCTTTCATTAGGTTGCACATGTTCTTTCTCCATGTAAACTAATTAAAAACCTAGGGGGAACACTATGTGAAAATAGTTCTACCAAATAAAAGGAAGTTGTAAAATTTAGCAATTTCATTAATGCAAGGTATATTGATTGTTTATGTTTGTTCTAAATGTTCAGAAAAATGTATAACAACAATATTGCCTTTGCTCATTTTGTTGGTTTTTATTTTTGGTTCAGGTTCTAGTTTTCAAAATTTTATTTACCTGGCAAATTTTTAAAGCAAAATTAGTGTATATTAATATATGATGAAATAAATATCTCATAATAAATCCTGAGAAACCTGTTAAATTTTTGCATCTGGCCCTATTTTTGGTACCCCTAAAATGGTATAACTCTTCCTTTCTCCATTTTTATGATTTTTTATTCATACACCTAACATTTATTGAGCCTTATTTATTTATTTATATTATTTTTTGTTGTTGTTTGGGATTCATTGAGGGTACAAAGAATTAGGTTACACTGATTGCATTTGTTAGAAAAAGTCCCTCTTCTAATTGTGTCCCCCACCCCCCCCCAAGAGGTGTACCATACACTGCGACTCTTTTCTAAAATTTGGAAATTCTACCCAGGTGGCACAGGTGTACCAGTAAAAAATTAAAAAAAAAAAAAAACTGCTGCTAATTGAACCGTCTGTGACTAGAAAATGGTTTCAGATTTCAGAGATGTTAAACTGCAAAGTAATATGCATCTTAGTGGAATGTGGCCAACACCAGGAAATATTCCAGGGAAAAGTTGTTTTTATCTGCAGAAGTGGTTCTCTTCCACCAAGCACACAGCTTTGGAAGCCAGGCACTTGGATCAGTGGGGCAGGAAAAGATCACTTCTGAAGCCGGTTGACTCTGCTGCATGGAGACTCTTCTGTGATTTTGGTGTATGCTTGTGTTTTCCATCTCCTTTTCCTGTCCTTCTCTTTGTTTCCTTCACTCCTCACACATTCTTAGTATTTATTCACAAACACTAACTGTTAAGCATTACTTTTATTTGTCTTTATCACTCTATGCCTTTGTGTGTTTTTTTCCATCTTCTGCTTTACTTGGTTCAGCTGATTGAAAGCTTTAGAGAATGCAATTCAGTTGTCTTTTTTCTTAGACTTACTCTCATATTCCTATAGACATACAGTATAGTGTCTTCTTCACATTTTGACGTCCCTAATATTTTTCGTTTTTAGGAATCACATCTCAATTCTGTTTCTACCTCTATCTACTGCTATGCATAATGTCTCCCGCACGGAAGTCATACCATACAGTTGACCCTTAAACAAAATGAGGGTTAGGACTTTTGACTCCCCCCAAACGTAACTACTAATAGCCTACTGTTGATTTACAAATAACATAAACAATTAACACACATTTTGTATATTTATACTGTTTTTTATAGTAAAGTAAGCTAGAGAAGATTATGTTACCAAGAAGATCATAAGGACAAGAAAGTATATTTACTATTCATTAAGTGGAAGTGGATCATCATGAGATGATGGCAGAGGTAGAAGAAAAGCTGCACATAAGTGGACCCACACAGTTCAAAAACCATGTTGTTCAGAGTTAACTGTACTTGCTAATGAAATGAGTAAATGCAATGCTAGTTTGGAAGATGTGTTTTGAAATTTTCTGTAATAGATTTTATGTTATTAATGACTTGATAGGATTATAGAAATGGTTTAACAGAACAAGATTTTACAAATAAGTTACTACAAATAAACCTTCATTGTAAAAGTCTATTTGTAATATTGAGAAAAAAAGATTTGAAGTATTTTTAATCCTCTCTTCTTCATCAAGTGACTTGGAGAATGAAATTGAAAATAAAAAAGCCCAGATATTAAATCTCCATCAGCATTTGTCTGCTCTTGAAAAGGATATTAAACGCAGTGAAGAACTTCTTACAAGGTGCCAACTACATTATAAAGAATTAAAGGTAAAAAAATAAACATCATTTTATTTTTCTTAACTTGTCATTTCCAAGTTAATTTTAAGATTTTTGTCATTCATTCTGAGGAGTACTTCACAAACATTTGGCCTCATGCCCCTTATACTCTTCAAAGAACTTTCATTTGTGTGGGTTATACATCTTTTAATATTTATATTTTCAAAAGTTGAAACAAAATTTAAGAATATTTCTTTATTTAAAAATAATAAACCATTGACATAAATAATATTTTTAATGAAAAACCAAAACAAAAATCTAAATAAATTTAGTGAGAAGATTGGTATTTTTTGGCAAATCTCCAATGTTCTGTTTTAATAAAATTTAACTAGTTGTGTCTACTTTTGTGTTCACTCTGCTGTGATACTACACACCATATAGTTATAAACCTTCTATATACTCATAACCCAATGCTAGTAACAATGGTGAATAATATCTTAGTGTTTTTATGAAAATAGTTTTAATATCATATACCCTCTGAAAGAGTCTCAGAGACTCTCACAGGTTATTTAGAGGTTATTTGGATCATACTTTGAAAACCACTAGATTAGAATAATTTTTCTGTAGCTTGAGACATTGGATGTTTCAGAAAAATATTTTCTCTCCATGTTCTCAACACTTCATTTTAAACGCTGAGGTGGATTACTGACATCTTTTTTTGCATAGGAATGGTTTACCAATAGGGTGATTGCAGCAGAATTTATACATGGCCTCCTTTGGTTTACTTAATACTGGTGTACCCCTTTCATTAATTATGGTATCCTTCTATATAAGAAAGCAACGTGGAGCTTTGTGGATTAATATATTCTTTTTTTAATCATTAAATCATAGCTGTGTACATTAATGAAATCATGGGGTAAATGTGCTGGTTTTATATACCATTTGAAATATTTTCATCAAACTGGTTAATATATTCTTCACCGCATTTTCTTAGTTATTGTGTTCAGACATTTTATACTCTACACTTAGTAAATTTAATGTGTGCCCTTGTAAAACGCACCATAGGTGTGGTCTCACTAAATACCCTCCCTCCACCCATCCTTCCCCCCTCCCCTCCCTCTCCTCTTTCCCCTGCTTCTTGGGCTATAGTTGGGTTATGGCTTTCATATAAATTGGTTTTGTAGTAGGGCTGAGTACATTTGATATTTTTTCTTCTATTCCTGTTTTTTTTTTTTTTTTTTTTTTTTTTTTTTTAGGCAGAGCCTAAAGATTTCACCCTGGGTAGATTGCTTTAGCATAACACCTCACAGAAAACTCCACCACCTGGGCTTAAGTGATTAGATTCCCTTACC
>CAUYPK010014172.1:0-12895 GCA_963574355.1 Loris lydekkerianus
ACAATTACAATAATTGAGGAATCAGTAGGTTAAATGCTTTTCAATATTTATTGCTAAAGAAAAACTGTAAACTAGCAACAACAACTTTAAAACTTTAAATAAAGTGCAGAAAACCATAGCTTAACAGGTAATCAAGCTAAATGACAAAGGTTAAAGTGCCATTAAATATTGTGGGTTAAATAGTTCAGTGGAATACAGTTCAGTTCAGTCGCCTGCCTCCAGCTCAGCCAAGACTTGTGGACTGAGCTGAAGCACCGCCCCCTCAAGCAGACGGCAGAAGACGACTGGAGACCACGTGCATTTGATTAGGTGCGCGCCGCACCGAATCAAATAACCTGTATGACCCGAGTATAAGCCGAGTTTGGGTTTTTCGGCACAAATTTTGTGCCGAAAATACTCGGCTTATACTCGAGTATATACGGTATATACTGCCTTCAAAAAACCTACTTTACTTCTGAGGAAACACATAGACTAAAATTGAAGGGGTTGAAAAAGATATTCTATGCAACTGGAAACCACAAAAGAGAGGAGTAGCTATACTCATATCAGATAAAATAAATTGCAAATCCAAGAATACAAAAAAAGACAAGGGCTTAAGAAAGACAAGATGCTGCTGCTGCTGCTGCTCTGGGATCCAGAGGGAACACACCCCTGCAGCCCTCCCATCTCTGCCACCACCTCTGACAGGGAAACATTCTGCCATGGCTGTGTTGCTGCTGCTGGACCCAGGCCCCAGGAACCCCCACGGTCACCCCCCTCACTGCCACCATGGAGAGAGGTCCACCTTGCCCCTGTCTGATCTTTCAACAGTGGCCTCGGGACTAGCCCATTCCTTCCTGCAAACATCACTCAGTACTTTCTTGGACTGTGACAACTGCAGGGGAGCAACAGTGTTCTGGAGTTCTGACTTATAGGGCTTGCTGCCCCAAGGAAACTGGGAAGTGCTGTGAATGCTTTTCAGGACAGAGTAGGGTGGAGAGCACTTTACTGCACTGGAGCTTGCCTGGCTCCTGATCTGAAGTTGTCTGACCCCTCCCAGTGGAGATGTAGGTGCAGAGAGGAGTATAGAGAGCGTCCTCACCCCAAAGCAGAAGTAGCCTGGGAAGGAACATGGAGTTGGGAACCTCCCCTCTTCCTATCACCCAAAGCTGTGGTTATGGCCACCTCTGCCTGTAAACATGAGCTGTGGGATGGCCTGATTTAGGCTTGTGGGGGTATTCTCCAATAGTACTCTGCTCTGCTCACTGCACCCAGGTCCTGCTTGGAAGGTATGGCTCATTTCCCTCCGCTCATGAACAGGAAACAGGCAGTGTTTTTGCAGTGGTCCTGATTTGGGTATTCCAGTCCCTGGGTCTTTCCATCACTGGATCCACAGATGATGCTCCCCAGCACCAACTCAGACAGCAGCAATCTTAAGGGACAAGTGGGTCACAGGGGAACTGTGGTTCTCCCAGACTTGAGCAGAACTCTGGTTCTCCCAGAAGGTGGGCTGCTTCCAGCCAAGAAGAGAAAGGGGCCCTTAGGAAAAAGGAGAATAAGCAACTATTTGGAAGCTTTTGGAACCTTCTCCCCACCATTTGGAACCTCCTCCTCCTCCCTCCCTCCTCCTCCTCCCTCCCTCCTCCTCCCTCCCTCCCTTCTCCTCCTCCCTTCCTCTGCCTCCCATTGCAGCTCAGGCAGCAGTCATTGTTTCTGATCAGGATAAATGAAGTTTCCACAAAGAATGATTTTATCAGGGCACTTCAGAATAGCTGCCCTGCCTCTGACAGAGTGCTTAATCTCACCCAGGATTCCACAGAGCTCAGAGTTCAGTCCCTTCCTTCTAAAAAGCTGCAGCAAGCACTTCTAAGTGTCCCAAAGACAAAAAGCCTCCAACTCCCCTGTGCTAGGGCAGGGCTAGCAGTCCTCTCCTTCTTCCTGTCTCCTCTGGGAGGAGTCTACCCTTCTTGGAGGCAAGTTTCTTGCACAACCACACCTCCCCTGACTGAGCCTTTTAGCTGCAGCCCACAGCCAGTCTGGTAGCCTTGTACACAGTGGGTTGAGCTGCCTCTACCACCTCAGCTGATTTTTACCAGACCTATAAAAACCAACTGGTACTTACCATAGTGAAACTTTCCCATGACATCAAGAAGGAGGAAATCCTTCCTAACTCATTCTATGAACCCACTATCACCTGGATACCAAAGCTAGGTGAGGACACCACAATAATGAGTAATGTGATCGAAACTGTAATAAAAGTCTCCCATCACAGAAAAGCCCAAGACCTGATGGATTCATCGCTGAAGTCTACTAACATTTACAGAAAACTAATGCCAATCCTACTTGGAGTCGTCACAAAAATTGAAGAAGAGGAATATTTTCTAACTCATCTACAAGGCCAGCATTACTCTAATACCAAAACCAGACAAGGACATAAAAGCAAAAGGAAACTACAGGCTAATATCACTGATGAACGTAAGTGCAAAAATCCTCTGTAAAATGCTAGCAAACCAAATGAAACAGCATATTAAAAAGATCATTTACTGTGATCAAGTGATATTTATCTCAGGATACAAGGAAGGTTCAACATATGCAAATCGATAAACATAATGCATCACATTAAAAAAAATAAAGAACAAAAATCGTAACTTATTTCAACAGATACCCAAAAACATTTGATACAGTTTGACATCATTTTATGTTAAAAATTCTCATCAAAATGGATATAGAAGGAATACAAATACCTCAAAATAGTAAAGGCCATGGCAAACCCACAGCTAATATCATACTGAGTGGGGAAAAATTGAAGGCCTTTTTTCTAAAGACTGGAACAAGATAGGTACACCCACTTTCAATGCTGTTATTCAATATGATATCAGAAGTTTTGGCTAGAGCAAGCAGGCGAGAAAAGAAATAAAGGGCATCCACACTGGAAAGGAAGAAGTCAAATTAGCCATGTTTGCAGATGATATCATCTTACACCTAGAAAAACTTAAAAATTTTATCCAAAAACTTTCGGAACTAATAAATGAATTCAGGAAAGTTGTAGGACATAAAATTAACAAACAAAAATCGATAACATTTCTATGTGCCAACAATGAACAATGTGAAAAATAAATTAAGATAGCAACCCCATTTACACAACTAAAAAAAATATAAAATACCTAGGAATCAATTTAACCAAAGAAATGAAAGACTTATACAAGGAAAACTATAAAACTCTGAAGAAATAAATAGCAGAGAACACACAAAAAAAATTGGAAAGATATTCTATGCTCATAGATCAGATGACATTACTACCCAAAGCAATTTATAGATTCAATGCAATGCTTATCAAAATATCAATAATACTTTTCATAAAAATAAAATCAAGTCATAAAATTTATGTGAAATTACAAAAGACCTTGAACTACAAAAGCAATCAAGTTGGATTTGTCATACTGTCTGACTTTGAAATTTATTACAGAGATATAGATACTAAAACATCATGGTACTGGCATAAAAATAGACACTTGGGCCAATATCGCAGAATAGAGAACCCAGATGTAAGTCTACACATTTTCAACCCATTTATCTTTGACAAAGATGCCAAGATCTTACCATAGGGACAGGGATGGTATTTTCAATAAATGGTGCTGAGAAAACTGGATAACTATATTGAGAAGAATGAAACTAGAGTCTCTCTCTCACCATACACAAAAGTCAAATTAAAATGGATAAAAGACCTCCATCTATGATGTGAAATAGTAGAACTACTAGAAGGGAACATTGGGGAAATGCTCCAGGACATTGGTGTACGAAAAAACTTCTTACATATGACCTCAAAAGTACCGGTAACCAAATAAATACCCGGTTGAGATTACATCAAGCTAAAAAGTTTCTATGTAGAAAAGAATCAATCAACAAAGTAAATAGACAACCTAAAGAATGGGAGATACAAACTATCTATCTGACAAGGAATTTACTATATAAGGGAGTCAGCTCAGTAGCAAAAAAAAAAAAAAAAAAAAAAAATAGGCAGAAGATATGAACAAATATTTCTCAAAAGAAGATAAACAAATGGCCAAAGTATATATGAAAAATTGCTCAATATCATCAATCACCAGAGAAATGCAAATCCAGGGTGGTGCCTGTGGCTCAGTGGGTAGGGTGCTGGCCCACATACCGAAGTTGGTGGGTTCAAACCTGGCCCTGGCCAAATTGCAACAAGAAAATAGCTGGGTATTGTGGTGAGCACCCAGCTACTCAGGAGGCTGAGGCAAGAGAATCACCTAAGCCCAGGAGTTGGAGCTTGCTGTGAGCTGTGATGCTACAGTACTCTACCGAGGGTGATAGACTTGAGACTCTATCTCAAAAAAAAAAAAAAAAAAGAAAGAAAAAAGAAATGCAAATCCAAATCACAATGTGTTAACATCTCTCTCAGGTTAAAATGGCTTGTGTCAAAAAGACAGGGCATAACAGATGCCAGTGAAGATAAAGAGAAAGGGGCACCTTCATATGCTGTTGGTGGAAATGTACAGTCACTGTGGAGAACCAAATGGAAGTTTCTCAGAAAACTAAAAATAGAACTTCCATATATCCCAACAATCCCACTGCTGGGTATATCCAAAGGAAAGGAAATGAGTATATTGAAGAGCTATCTCTGCACTGCCACGTTCATTGCAACACTGTTCACAATAGTCAAGCTGTGGAGTCAACACGTGTCCATCAGTGGAAGAATGGATAAAGAAAATGTGGTATATAGACCCAACGAAATATCACTCAGTCACTAGAAAGAAGAAAATCCTATCATTTGCAGCAACATGAATGAAACTGGAGGTCATAATGTTAATGAGCTAAGCACAGAAAGACAAACATCACATGTTCTCACTCACAGGCAGGAGGAAAGCAATAGTGGATCTCATGAAAATAGAGAGTAGACTGGTAGTTACAAGGGCATGGGAAGCGGAGAGGTAGGAGGGGAAGAAGGAGAAAAAATGGAGTATTAATGTATTTATTAACACTGATCTATACACTTAAAAATGGTAGACACGGTAAATCATGTATTTAACTTTTACATCAATTAAAAATTAAAATATTTAATAGAAACAGTAATTCTTATTTTTTCACATTTATATTCCATTAGTTTACGTTGTATGCAATTAAATCACTTTATTTATTTTAAATTTCAAAAAATTGTATTTTGACACATAAGAAAAAAGAAATATATTTTACAGCTGTGGATAGAAGTCAGGGGAGAAGGGGAGAAAGCCAGAGTAGATCCAAGGATCCAAGGTGAATGACTGGTGCACCTCCTGAGATTTTTCATCAGCTGTCCGTGTTCCTGCTGTCAGGTACTTCTCCTTTATCAATAAAATATCCTTGAAAGGACGGTCTCCTTTTCTCTGTCCTTCAATGAGTTGCAAACATGGGGCCTTAATTGGGCTTCTCCCTTCTGTCATGCCGTCCCCAGCCCATATCACGGCAGTGCTGACAATCCCTGGGCTGTTTTCTGGAATCTTCCCAGCAGAGACAGGAAGATCCTTTACAAGACTTTTTTCCACAACATCCATTGAAGCTCCATCAACAATCTTGGAGATCTATTTACCTGAAGTGCGCTCAAAATGTGGTGCTGGCCTGTCGATAAGGCTGCTTGCCTGTGGGGTCTGTGTTGGGTATAGCCACTATAGTAGCATTTGAACCTAAAGAGCAGAACCCTGGCTCCTCGAGCCTGTAGAAAGTGTGATGCTGCATGCATGCTTCCCATAGCCTTTCACTACCCAGTTGTTTGGCAGCGTGATTGAATGGTGCTCTCAAATTGTTCCATCTAGTCATCCGAGTTAGGGTCTTTATGAAAAATGTGAGTCGGCTTATCCAGACAGAATTAATCCAAGTCAGGTTTATCTGAGTCACACAGCACCAAAAATGTTGAGTTTCAAGGCAGCTGCCTATCTCCTAAAATGCTGGGATTTGAGGCAGGAGCCAGGGCAAGTGTGAAACAAAACTTACTGAGGAAGAGAAAGATAGGCTTACAAAGTAAGAAAGTTTACAAAGCAGTATATATTTGCCATAGACAATGAATGGATCTCTATTGCCAGGGCAAGTAGGTAAAGAGGCCTAAATCACTTAATTTAAATAAACATTTTTGAAAAACATAATTAACTTTTAGATGCTTTAACTCAACGTGTACATGTTAAGAGAGTCGTCGTCTGAGCATTTAACATGCTAGGGCATCAGACAGCAATGTTAGGAAGTTTGGTTAATTCACGGAGTTTCTACTATGTATTAATTGTTCACTTCATTTACAGGTTAGCTCTTGCTGGTACAGAGGCATTTAGTCTTTGGCTTTGCATTTCTTTTTATTTGTCCATTGGGTGCTATTGAGTGATCAGAGGGCAACCTCATTTCCCTTTATTAGCAGCATACACCTCGAGAGATTAGTCCCCCCCACCATTTTTTTTCTAGTGAGAGAGGTGCCAGAAAACTCATTTTGGAATCACAGATGGCAGCCACACTTCACCTCACACATAGGAAGGGAAGATGTTACTAATCTGGATTGACAGGGAGCTTCCCCAGGAGTCAGTATAGAATGTATGGCTCTATTCCCTAGGGAAATGGAGCAGTCCCATTCTTAGCTGTGGACAGAAAAATTATTAATTTTTTTGTGTTTAATACAGGAGAGAGCAAAAGACATTGGTTTTAGGTTTATGAGATATGGTGCCAGAACAAATCCTGACCATGTGTACCTTGGGTGGGCTAATTCTTCTGAATGGGGATGGGGGTAAAGAGGAAAAGATGGACTGTAAAAATTTGGATCCCAAGCCTGAGTACTCTGGACTAGGTTTACTCCAAGGGACTAGAGTCTTTATCTTTGTGAACCAAGGTGGTCTTTGCAGGGTTCTTTGTCAGCCAAGTTCTTATCAACAATTACTTACAGGGTCACCCAAGATTACTTTTTTTATGTAGGGGTATAGACCTTCATTTGGTTTGCTATCCTCTATCAATTAAGGCCTAGATTCTGTGAAATTTCAGAGTAACAGAAATATTTTGTTTGGTATGGATGCAAATTGATCTGTTTTATAGAAAAGATAACCCTAAGGATCATGGTTTGATGGCCTGTGGATGTTACCAATTTTATATTGAACCTAGCATCTTATTCTTACACAAATAATATTTATATGGTGTACATAAAAAAGTTAAATCCCAAATGTCCCAAATTCCTGGACTTGTAACTACATTTCTAATATTTAACTGCATGAGGCTTTGGCATTGTTGATTCTTCATTTGCTTCTGTGAGGGCAATTTAAGGTCTATTTCTATCAGAGATTCCGTTGAGAGAGAAGCAAACCCATCATGGGCTCACTGCAGTCCCATTTCACCTTGGTGGGCTGAGTGTCCTAGTATTAGACTTCAGTTTCCAATTCACAGGGTGGATGGTGTCCCCTAAGTTTTTCTTCTCTTAGTAACAGGGATCGGGTAAGGTGGTAGTGGTGATTGTAGCGAGGATGGAGCTTCAGGGATTAATTGAAAACCTACCAGTGATGTGACTTATTTCCACTTTGAGTTTTTGGAGCAGTTTATATCAATTATGGAGAGGAGTGAATTCATTTTCAAATGATTGAGGTAAAACTAATTCTCTTCTCCTTATCTTTCTGAGAGTGGCATTTGAAAGCAGTCCTAAATCAGCAAAGATTAGGGAGTAGGATAGAGTTCTGAGGCTCTTAGTACTCAGAGAAATGCTTTTGCCGGAAATTATAGTTCATAAACTTCATTCACTATGGATCATTCTAATCAGTCTATGTGGTCTTAAAAATTTTCCGAATCAGAGGGGAAAATAAATGTGGCCACTTTCCTTTTTTATTGTTTTTATAATAGGTTGCTCTGATTCATCTAGTTGGCAGTCAGATGCTGTATCTAGCACTGGAGATGATATACTCATTATGATTCTTCTTCCTGACATTTGCTGAAAATTTCCTGTCACCAGGCCCTCTCCTAAATACTTACCTATAGTAATTCATTTTTATAATGACAAGAGATCAAACTATGTCACTTTCTTATTCTGTATTAAACCTGACGGTGGCTGTTATAGGTCAGGTTTCCTAGGAATCAGAGTCCAAGATACTCTTAGATGTATATGTGGGAGGTTAGGCAGAGGTTGTTCTTGGAATCACCATCTGGGGGCACTGATGGAGTCAGGATGGGCCAGAGGGAGGAGCAGGGTTGTGATACCGACGTCAGTTGATTCCACATGATGCTGTAGTTTTTGGTTGTAAGTTGATCCCCAAGAATCAACTTACAATTCCCAAGAAGGAATTCTGACCTTGGTCCGAGGGGTAATCCTTGGCAGAAAGCAATCACTGGTTATACCACCTGTATATATTTTTAATTTTTTATTTCAAAATATTTAGTTGACACACTTTGTATATATTCAGGATATAAAGTGTTAGGATTTGATAGACACATTCATTATGTAATGATTATTACAAACTAATACATACATCGCTTACTCATGCTTGTATTAGATTTCCAGAATTTATTCATCTTATACATGAAAGATTGTACTCTTTGGTGAATGGGTCCCCATTTCCCTCAAACCCAGCTGCTGGCTGCCATGATTCCATTTCCCGTTTCTATGAATTTGACTGTTCTAGATTCCACACGTAAGTGAGATTGTACAGCACTTGTCTGTGTTTGGCTTACTCCACTTAGCATAACATCTTCCAGGTTTTTCCATGTTGTTGCAGATGGCAGAGTTTCTTTTTTAATGACAAAATAATATTTATGTGTGTGCATATGTAGCACATCTTCTTTATCTATTTGTCCATCAATGGAAACATGTTGTTTTCATATTTGCCCTATTGTGAATAATGCTGAAGTAAAAATGGGAGTGCAGAGAACTGATTTCGTTTCATTTGCATAGGTACTGCCTATATTTTGCTCCATCTCAATTCATATCTTACTCTTGAATCCCACTTCTGCAGAGCAGGTTTATGTTCTCCTTGTTTCTTCAGTAAGTTTTCTAAAGGTCTTCTAACAACTCATTTCCCAGGTCCCACTACTGCCTTCTCCAATTAAGCTGACATATAATTTGTCAACCAAATCAGGACAAACAGGATGTTATTAAACATTGTGTTCAGAAAGCAGGCATCAACAAGGACCAACCCAGGCCAACTGGGACATATGGACACCCCTCTAATTTGTCCTGCTTAGCTGTCAGAGTTTGTTTTCCAAAACTCTTGTCTGATCTACCCTGTTGTATAGTGTGTCCAGCGGGGAAGCATGTCTTGTTCTAATGACTGCAGTGTTCTGCTCCATTTGGCTGGTTTTCTTGTTATAAATCAGTCAATTAGCAGTCTGCCTCTCTTGCAATTTGGGGTAAATTTTATTAAGTAAAAGTCTTCCTGGGTTGGATCACTTTTGTCTATCATAAAAAAAGCAAGCCTTGGGATTTTCCAGGCTGAGAAGCAGCCCAGGGAGTGTGCCATCGTGTTGTCCAAGACGATTCTTCCTCCCTACTACACAGCCTTCAGCCTTAGTGTCACCTCTCCCCTGCTTTTGAATAAGGGTTGAATAGATGAAATGGCTGAATAAGAAACAAAGTGGTTAGGAATCCTCACCAGACGTGTTAGGGTTTTTCACAAAGCTTTCTGCTTTTCCAGGGAAATAGTAAAAGAAAACATTTTTCCCTGATTCACTGACAAAAAGCGTTCTTTCTTATAAATTCTTTGAGGAAACTAGCTATTCTTTTTTTTTTTTTTGAGACTGAGTCTAACTTTGTCACCCTCAGTAGAGTACCATGGAGTCATAGCTCACAGCAACCTCAAACTCAAGTACTCAAGTGATTCTCTTGCCTCAGCATCCCAAGTACCTGGGACTATAGGTGCTTGCCAGGAGGTGGGGCTATTTTTAGAGACGAGGTCTGGCTCTGGCTCAGGCTGGTCCCAATCTGTGAGCTCAGGCAATCCACCCACCTTGGCCTCCCAGAGTGCTAGGATTACAGGCATGAGCCACTGCCCCTGACCAATATTTTTTTAATTGATGTTTGCAAAATCTCTTAAATATTAAACTTTCATTACATAATAAATCCACATTCAATGAAGAAAAATGGAAAGTACAGGATAGCAAAAAGAACAAAAAATAGCCAAGGTGCCAGGGTTTGAGGCTGCTTTCATCTTAATTAAAAAGAGCATGATCAACATCCCGCTGAGCTGTTGGGGCAGAGGTGCCTGGCAGAGAGCCCTGATGGTGCAACCTCTGCTCTGAACGACAGTGTGTGCAGGGCCACTGCAGAGAGCCATGATGTGGGGAAGATTTTCCCTTTGTATTTTCACCCCAGGATATCCAACAGAAGGAAATCTCCCCCCCCCCCCCCAGTAGGTTTGGAGGGCACAGGATGGCTCCAAAGAGTATTATTCTTAAGCTTAAGATTTCATGCAGCTCTTGATAGGTTTGGACTTGTTAGGGACCAGCCAGAAAAATTCCTTTCTAATTTTTCTCTTTTGGAATGGGAATATCTGTATGCCTGTCTCATCCTTGTATTTTGGAAGCACATAACTTTGGTTTCTCAGGCTCACAGCTGGAAAGAAATTTTGGTGCAAGACAAATCATACCTTGAGTCTCACCCATATCTAATTTAGATGATATTTAGGTGAGACATTGGACTTTAGACTTTAGAGTTGTTGCTGGAACAAGTTCAGATGTGGGGGGTTGCAGGGATGGGATACCTGTATTTTGCATGCAAGAAGGATATGAATTTTGGAGGGGCAGGAGCAGAATGTTATGGACTGAATGCTTGCATCCCCCAAATTCATATGTTGAAATCCTGACCCCCAATGTGATGGTATGAAAAAGGTGGAGCCTTTGGAAGGTAATTAGGTCATGAAGGTGGGATTCTCAGGGGTGGAATTAGAGTTCTTATAAAAGGGACAGAGATAGCTCCCTGGCTCTCTTTCCTTTATGCCTTTACGTAGGGACACAGCAAGAAGGTGGCAGCCTGCACCCTAGAAGAACCCCCACCAAAAGCATGATCTTTTGGGCATCCTGATATTGGACTTCCAACCTCTAGAACTGTGAGAAATAAATTTTAATTGTTTATAAACTACCCAGTCTTTAGTGTAGTGATTTTCAACTGATGTGCTGTGAGAGGATCTGGTGTGCCATGTTCATTTTTAGAGACCATTAATTACATTATTTTCAAGAGAAATTTAAGGCACAGTAAGTATATTCTATTTTTCCCTCTTTTTAAAATCAACATAATTTAAGTGTGCCACAGAAGTTTAATTATAGGTTGAAGTGTGCCATGAGATAAGAAAGGTTGCAAAATACTGCTCTAGTATTTTGTTACAGGAGCCTTCATATGTTGAAATCCTAACCCTAATCAGTGGACTAAAATGCCATCTTTATGCTACCTTGTATGTAAAATGATATTGATCTTGTGTACGTTCCTCATGTGTTCTCTGTGAATTGGTATATAAACACTTAAACACATAACAAAGTAAGAACATCCTGCAGGTGTTCAGGCCTGCAGTCTTAGCACTCCAGGAGGCTGAGGTAGGAGGAGTGCTTGAAGTCAGGAGTTTGAGACCAGCCTAAGCAAGAGTGAGACATGCATCTCTACTAAAATACAAAAATTAGACAGATGTGGTGGTGTGAGCCTGTAGTTCCAGCTACTGGGAAGGCTGAGGCAGGAGGATTGTTGAGCCCAGGAGTTTGTGGTTGCTTAACTAGGCTGAGGAGGCCATGGCACTCCACCCAGGGCAACAGAGTGAGACTCTGTCTTAAACAAAAATTAAAAAATAAGACCATTTTTAGAAAGCTGAAGTGTAACTTCCTTTTTTCACTTCGTAATAAAAAAAATGCTTTTCACATAAATAGGAATATCTCGGCATCATTCTTTGTAATGGCTGAACTATATTCAATTAAAAGGTTGCTCCATACTTTATTTAACAATCCCTTATTTTCTGGAATTTAGGTAATTTCTAACTTTTTTTTATGCTTAAGAAAATGTTCACTGAATATTCTTTTCCTATTTTGATGATTTCCTTAGAATTAATTTTTGTATGAGAATTTGCTGAATCATTTTTAGCATTTTAAGGAATCCGGCCAACATGCCAGGCTTGGCATTTGTGTATACTGCTAAGGCTCCCCGCGGCCTGGTTGGGTGGCTTGACTGGTAAAGTGTCAGATTTCTTGGTTGCTTATTAGAAAATGGTGTTAAGCTCAAAGAAATGTATTTTTAAGAAATCACCATTATAGCCCCTTGGCTGTTGTTGTATAGCAAGATGAAATGAAACATGATCTAAAAAGAATTTTGTTCAAAGAGAAATGGAAGCCCAATATGCATGCTTTTCCTTTGAAGTATTTTTATAGTAGTTTCCTCTTCAGTGGTTTGTTATTGTGAAACATGACCGCTCGTTCCTTCTACAGTTTATCTGGCTAATAGGGTCTCAATCTAATGAATGATTCAACATTTCTAGGGAAAATATATATATTTTTTATTGTTAAATCATAGCTGTGTACATTAATGGGATCATGGGGCACCATACACTGGTTTTATAGACCGTTAGACACATTTTCATCCCACTGGTTAACATAGCCTTCCTGGCATTTCTTTAGTTATTGTGTTAAGACATTTATATTCTACATTTACTAAGTTTCACATGTACCCTTGTAAGATGTACCGCAGGTGTAATCCCACCAATCACCCTCCCTTCACCCATCCTCCCCCCGACCTCACCTCCCTCTCTCCCTTCTCCATATTCTTAGGTTACAACTGGGTTATGGCTTTCATATGAAAGCCATAAATTAGTTTCATAGTAGGGCTGAGTACATTGAATACTTTTTCTTCCATTCTTGAGATACTTTACTAAGAAGAATATGTTCCAGCTCCATCCATGTAAACATGAAAGAGGTAAAGTCTCCATCTTTCTTTAAGGCT
>CAUYPK010014174.1:0-80564 GCA_963574355.1 Loris lydekkerianus
GGAAATTTAAATATCACAGACTCAGCTATTTGAAATGATGACCCCCAAGCATCTTCCAGATGCCATTTTTTTTCCTTTTTTTTTTTTTTTTATTAAATCATAGCTGTGTACATTGACATGATCATGGGGCATCCTACACTAGTTTCACAGACCGGTTGACACGTTTATATCACACTGGTTAACATAGCCTTCCTGGCAATTTCACAGTTATTGTGTTAAGACATTTACATTCCTTTCTATGTTAAGAGAAGGAGGAAGAGATGGGCTACAAGAGATAACTGAGGGCCTCTGACTTCCGGGCTATCAGCAAGGGTTCCAGGAGGTTGTAAAAATTCTTTGTTCTTGATCAATTCTGTGGAGGGCATAGGTCATGTCATCTAGATATCTTTAACACAGCATTGTTACTTGTGTGCATACATTCTTTGTCTCCCCAGGAGTTAGTTTGGGTAAGGAGATGGTTATCAATTTTCTGCTAGAGTTGAGTTACACACTAAATTCTTTCTATAATCAGGCCTACTTGGCAGAGCTAAGCAGAAGCTTTTAACCTAAAGTACATTACTGCAAGGGGTCCAAAGCAAAATGGAAATAGTTATGTTAAGTCTCCCTCTACTGTTGCACTAGCTGAACTTTTCTCACCAAAGTCTTGCTGTGTCTTTCCTGGGTAAGTCAGTAATTGGGTCTTATCTCCCTCTGTGTGTGTGTGGGGGGGAGCTCAAGGAAAGTTTTTTTTTTTTTTTTTTTTTTTTGCAGGTTTGAACCTGCCACCTCTGGTATATGGAGCTGGCACGCCACTCCTTGAGCCACAGGCACCACCCTGGAAAGTTTTGAACTGGTTCCTTGTCCAGATTATTTTTTTCTTTATGAAATTGAGAATGATGCTCTTTGTAGCTAATTCTTCAATCAGAAACCAAAAGTAAAGTCAGGTGAGAGTGTTTTGAAACATAAAGAATGTTAATAATGTAACTGCGTTGTTACTAGCTGTATTTGACAAGCTATTGTAAGAAACGAATATATTTAGAAAAGCACTAGCTGAGCCAGTGCTGTGGCTCATGCCTGTAATCCTATCACTCTGGGAGACAGAGGCAGGTGGATTGCTTGAGCTCAGGAGTTTAAGACCAACCTGAGCAAGAGTGAGACCTCTTCTCCACTAAAAATAGAAAAAATAGCTGGGCATTGTGGCACGTACTGTAGTCCCAGATACTTTGGAGTCTGAGGCGGGAGGATTGCTTGAGCCCCAGAGTTAGAAGTTGCTGTGAGCTATGATACCATGGCAATGTACCTAGGGCAATAGAGTGAGACGCTCTTGCTCAAAAAAACAAACAAACAAACAAACAAAAACAAACATTAGCTGATTAACATTCACAAATAGAATTTAAAGGAAATACAAAAAGCTCAGAAACACCAGGATTTGCAGGGTTGGACAATGAAGCTATCATCATATTAAAAGACTTCACTTAGGCAAGCACCAAAGGCAGAGTAATGATGGTAGAAAATAGCCTGAGGGCAAAAAAGAAACAGAGATGTTATACCCTATATTAGATCTTCTGAAAGGACTAAGATGATGCTTGCTTCTCATGTGGACATAATGGCTCATAGAAAGACTAAGGTCATGGTCTCATAGAAGGTTCACATCCACAAAGTACTCATCATTAAATCAAAAGAGAAACATTAAACAAAATTGTAGCTATAGCCTACAGCACTTGACAGTGACTATATTTATATAACAAAAATCCCACAAAGTTAGTGAGAGAGTTCTGTTGGCAAACTATCATGTTGAAGTAAAAGAGATTATGACTATTTGATATAAAACAAAAACAAATGGAGCAGAGTGATATTCCCAAAATACAAAACAAAGGTTGACTCAATGAACAATCCCTATCCCAAATAGGGAGGTTTGTAAATATTTGCCTGGGGTGATTTCAAAATTTTCCTAACCAGTAACTTCTTTTCAAGTACAAGTATTAATTACAATATTCTTGTCTTTGTTTCACCATTGTATATTGGATGTTTAGAGGGTGGATAACTTGTCTTTTTGGAGTTCATAGGACTCTATATTAAGAAAAAATGCCCCTGGACCTGATAATAGAGTAGGAGATCCTTGACTTCAAATATCATGAACTGTAATGACACCTGATGTTGTAATTGGATGAGGACTTTGGGGATTGTAGCATGGAGGTGTCTGCTTATGAGAAAACGGAGAATAATTGTGACAAAAGGAAAGATTTTGACAAGTTGGATTTTCTTTCTCAGTTTTTCTGCCGTATAACCTTACAATTCGCTAGAAGGGAAAGACTATGTTTCCCTGCCCCATTGATAGTGAGCTTGGTCATGCAACTTGCTTTGGCCAATGGAAGTCTAGTAGATGAGATGCAAATATAGGCTTTAAATGTGCTTAGGTGGCTTGACTTGCCCTTTTCTACTTTCTGTGATATCTAAGAACAGGCTTCAGGTAGCTACTGTCACTTAAATCTGGACCCTGAATGAAACACATGGGGGCATCAGCCATATCTACAGGTTGTATATAAATCAAGTCAACTTGGAATCTTTTTTTTTTTGAGACAGAGTCTCACTATGTCACCTTCGGTAGAGTACTATGATGTCACAGCTCACAGCAACCTCAAACTCTTGGGCTTAAGTAATTCTCTTGCCTCAGCCTCCCCAGTAGCTGGGATATAGGTGCCAGCCACAATGCCTGGATTTTTTTTGTTGTTGTTGTTGTTGTAGTTGTCGTTGTTTGGCAGGCCCGGGCTGGGTTAGAACCTGTCACCTCCAGTTTATGTGGCTGGCACCCTAGCCGCTGAGCTACAGGTGCCAAGCTCAACTTACAGTCTTAAACAGAATCACTATAGCTAATCTCCACAAGTATAACGGAGAAAATTAAATGTTTATTGTTATAAACCACCAAGTTTGCGGATAGTTTGTTATCCAGTAGCAACAGCTGCTATACATGTCAGCAATAATTCAGACAATTGATTTCAAATTTTTGTTAGTCTAGTAATTATGATTTAGTATTTATATGTTATTTTAATTTAAATGTACTTCATACTTAGAGGGATCATAGTTTTACATATTAATAGACTATTTGCATTTTCTCTTTTGTGAAATGCCTATTTGTAATTTGATCATTTTTCATTTGCATAATTTCTTTTTTTAAGTGATTTGTTGTTGTTTTTCCTCTTACAGTGTACATATATTTCTCTTAATTATTCATAACCATCTTTTGTTGGTTATATGTATTGCAAATATCTCCTCCCCCTCCCTATTTGTGTTGTGTCTTCTATTATCTTGTCTTTGTAAATAAAATGCCTTGAATTTAGTGCACTTAGACTTATCAGTCTTTTACTTTAAAGTGTGCCTTTATTGTTTTATTTAAGAAATTCTGCATTGTGGAGGGCTCCTGTAGTCCCAGCTACTCAGGAGGCTGAGGCAAGAAAATCGCCTAAGCCCAGGAGTTGGAGATTGTTGTGAGCTGTGACGTCACAGCACTCTATGCAGGGCAATAAAGTGAGACTCTGTCTCTAGAAAAGAAAAAAAAAGAAATTCTTCTCTAACTCAAAGTTGTAAGTATATTTTTCAAGAATGCTCTGGCTATTCTTGAGCCTTTGCTCTTCCAATTGAATTTTCAAACTTGCTTGGCAAGTTTCATTGAATATTCCATTGGTATTTCAATTTTAACATAATATTGGAATCTTCTCATACTTGACTAAACTAATATATTTACTAAAAAAACAGAAAAAATATTGTAAATTACTGAGGAATTCTGTGCATTTTATATTGCCCTATTTAGGTGCTATAAAGCCAATTATATTCCATTTTTAATTTTTCTATTATTACATTTTTAGAGAAGGGGTCTTGCTGGGCTGGATTCTAATTCCTGGGCTCAAGTCATCTTCTCACTTCAGACTCTAAAGTACCTGGAACTATCAGTATACCATGGGGGCCAGCTAACTTTCCATTTAAATTGAAGGAAGTGAGTAGAAACATTGGTATGCAAATGTAAAACAACACAGATTTGTATTGCTCTTATGAATTTCATATAGCTATGTCATTTCATAATCAGATCATTGCCTACATCTCTAGCCTTTTTGGTCATCACACTCTAACAATTTATTCTCTAGCAATATCACATTATATGTATGCTATGCTATTTCATGCTCTATGAATTTTTTTTTTTTTTTTTGCAGTTTTTGGCTGGGGCTGGGTTTGAACCTGCCACCTCTGGCACATGGGGCTGGCGCCCTACCGCTTTGAGCCACAGGCGCTGCCCCTCTATGAATTTTTATTCCTTTCAGAAATGCTTATAATTTTAGATCTTCTGCATAACTGTTCATTCTGCAGTAAAATATCTATAGTAGATATTCATAGACTGAATTAATTCCTACTTTGCTGCCCTTGAACTATCAATGTATTGCAATAACTTATTAATATATTTTTCTAATTATACCAAATAGTATCACTTGCGTTTAATGGCTCATACATTATTCACGTTTGTATCTTCAGTTGTAAGCATTCTGTTAGGTCTTCAAAAAGTACCATAATTATTGCGACTCAGCACCCATAGCACAGTGGTTACGGCACCAGCCACATACACCTAGGCTTGCGAGTTCAAGCCTGGCCTGGGCCTGCTAAAATAACAATGACAAGTACAAAAAAATGCCAGGTGTTGTGGAGGGTGACTGTAGTGCGAGCTACTTGTGAGGCTGAGGCAAGAGAATCACTTAATCCCAAGAGTTGGAGGCTGCTGTGAGCTATATCACTCTACCGTGAGGGTGACATAGTGAGATTCTGTCCCCCCCCCCAAAAAAAAGGTAATTATTGAATTAATCTATGGATAAATAGATGTTTAAATTAATTTTGAATAATACTTTATTGAATTAATCTGGGAAGTATTGATATTCCCCAATATTGAGTTTTTTTGATATATGAACACAGTCATTCCTTAGTAGCCATGAGGGATTGGTTTCAGGACCTTCCCTGAGCATCCACAGATGCTCAAGATCCTCATATAAAATGGCATATGCACATAACCTATGTACATTCTTCTGTAAATAGTGTTTAAGCATTAGGCAGTTTGTTCATCATGTGTTGAATCAAACAAAATTAATGCTATGTGGAAAGATCATTTGCAGTGATTTGAAAGTCAGTTTTGTTTTTTTTGTTTGTTTGTTTTTTGAGACAGAGTCTCACTATGTCACCTTTGGTAGAGTGCCATGGCATCACAGCTCACAGCAACCTCAAACTCTTGGGCTTAAGCAATTCTCTTGCCTCAGCCTCCCAAGTAGCTGGGACTACAGGCGCCCGCCACAACGCCAGGCTATTTTTTGGTTGTAGTTGTCATTGTTGTTTGGCAGGCCCAGGCTGGGTTATTCCAGTGTATGTGGCTAGCGCCTAGCTGCTGAGCTCTAGGCACCACACCTGAAAGTCAGTTTTGAGCACGTGTTGATTATACCTCTGTCAGAGAATTTTGTAAGATAAAATCCTTACTTTTGTTTTTGGTCTTAAAATGTTTCTACCCCATGTGACTAGGAGTTTGCATATGTGTATTCAAATAGACAGATATTCACTCCCTTGATACAATTAATTTGATCTGTTTGAAAAGAATTAGAGCTAGATGAGGAAACTTTTTGTTGTTGTTGTTGTTGTTTGTTTGTTTGACACAAGAATTTTGCTGTGACTCCCAGCTAGAGTGCTATAGCCTCAGCCTTGATGACAGCAACCTCAAACTCCTGAGTTCAAGTAATCCTCTTGCCGCAGGCTCCCCAGTAGCTGGGACTACAGGCACCTGCCCCAATGCCCAGCTAATTTTTCTATTTTTAGTAGAGACAGAATCTCACTCTAGCTGAGGCTGGTCTCCTAACCTCAAGTGATCTACCAAGTTAGTGGTAACTCTTAAAGTGAGATTCAGTTTGATGTAAGCATCCCAAATTGTATATAAAATCATCACATTGTACCCCATAAATGCATTAATGTACACAGTTATGGTTTAATTAAAAAATAAAGTGAGATTCAGGATTCTACCAATGTAAAACATTTCAAATTTGCAGACATAACCAACGTTCATTAGCAAGTAAGTAAAATAAACTTATAAGTTATTTTGCCAAAATATGTTGTTACGTTTTATTCACTTGTACAAAAATAATCATCTTTGTGACATGTAATCATCTGATTAAAAATTTAAAAAAGGAATTTAACATTCTTATTTTCTTAGATAAGCATGTGTTTGATATCACAGAATAATTAAATTGTTCATTTTACTCTTCTGTGATTCTTTACAGGGGCTCTTTATATAGTGTTTTTGAAGAAAGCTCTCATAATCTCATAACATACAGGTTTATATTGGCAATGACATTAGTTGACAGTGTTAAAAATTATGGTATAGATTTTTGTTTTTCAGAGTGCCAACCAATTCTGGAATTTTAGAAACTATTAACTACACAAGGTAAAACAAATGTTTTATTTTTCTTTCTAAGAAAAATAAAGAAGGAAATGTTGGTACATTTCATAAGAGCCCAGAGAAAAAAACTACTTTTTATACTTAAAAAATATACTTTTAATTGAAATTTTTATATCAATTTAATTGAATTTAATTTCACACATAGGATGACTATGACTAGCTATGACTTTATTGGGGTCTGTTGAATTCTCCTCTCTTCTCAAGCTGATAATTTTTATTTTTAATAAGTTTCATAATGATGAATGCTATTCTCAATGGCCAGACCTGGTGGCTCATGCCTGTAATCCTAGTACTCTGGGAGGCCCAGGCGGGTGGATTGCCTGAGCTTAGTATTGGAGACCAGCCTGAGCCAGAGCGAGATCTTGTCTCTAAAAATAGCTGGGCATTGTGGCGGGCACCAGCTACTTGGGAGGCTGAGCAAGAGAATCACTTAAGCCCAAGACTTGCTGTGAGCTGTGACACCTCATTACTCTACCAAGGGCAGCAAAGTGACACTCTGCTTAAAAAAAAAAAAAAAAGATGAATAATATTTTCACATTATGGATTTAATGTCCATTTAAAAAAACCCTTCATATGATTAAATACTCCAGTGGAAAGAGATTTGATTTATTTATCTTTTTTTCTTTAGACATTACTGAAGATACTAAAAACTTTTGAGGCCCAACAAAAGAACTACCTTGGCAATGCAGTAGCGACAGGGTAGATAGCTTTGTCATGGAACATCCTGAGCATATTTATGGACAGTATACAAGGAATAAAAGGGAAATCATGTAAGATCAACCAACCACATACTTTATTTTAGAATAGATATGACACTCATTCCATATTCATATTTCTTCTGTTACATCTTTATAAATTATTTTAGCTGGGTATTAGTCCTCAAGTGGCAAAACAACATTTTTTTATTCTAGGTTTTAGGAATACTCCCGATGCATTATTTCAAGATAAATATTCTTGGCTTGGTGCCCCTACCTCAGTTGTTAGGGTGCCAGCCCCATATCACTGGGGCCGGAGGGTTCAAACCGGTCCGGCCTGCTAAAAAAACAGTGACAACTACAACAAAAAAATAGCCAGGCATTGTGGAGGGCACCTGTAGTTCCAGCTACTTGGGAGGCCGAGGCAAGAGAATGGCTTAAGCCCAAGAGTTTGAGGTTGCTGTGAGCTGTGAAGTCACAGCACTCTACTGAGAGTGACATAGTAAGATTGTCTCAAAAAAAAAAAAGTAAAATTCTGTATTTTGAATATGTATGTGCCTTTCTATGATATTATATTACTATTGATATTTTCTTAAACAAATGCAAAAAGAGGAAGCCTGGAAGTATTAATAGAAGTTATTTTGGAAATCACCAGATCTGTAACGCATCTTATAGTTTGTTGGGGTTTTTTTGTTGTTTGTTTTTGAGGCAGAGTCGTATACTGTCATCCTGGCTGCTCCTCTACAGAAACAGCCTGTAGGCAAGAGTATGGCAGAATGCATCATAATTTCCCTCAAGTTTATGATGTACATTTAGGAAAACAAAAAATAGTTTTGTTCCAAAAATCTGGGCGTGACTTTTGATAATCCATGGAAAGAAATTTCCTCAATGACTATTTTTCTCTTTTGTCACAGAGTTTACATTGATAAAGAAAAGCATAAAACATTTGACAGGAGGTTTAAACTGAGACAGCATATTGTGATAGGTTCACTTGTAATTTTGAAGAACAAAGACAAAATTAGTGGCATCAATTAACAATGAAATAATTTCTAGATAGAATTAATCAGTTAAAATTAATAATCTCCCCAAGCTATTACTGATCATTTATTAGCTACAAAGGCACTTTAATAATAGCTTAATTCCAGAATGATGCTAAGAGGGATTAAAAAAATAAATGTCTCTGGCATTAAGAAATTTACAATCTTATACCTAGGAAGTATATAAATATAATAATAAATAGAAAATCTGTCATTTCAGTGTATAAAAATGCCACAGTTTAAAAGAAATGCAGAATATTTTTAAATCAAAGACTCCCATACTTATTTTATATTAATATGAGAGTCATTTCATCTTTCTTTTGAGACCTAATTCTTTTTTTTTTTTGAGTCAGAGTCTCAAGCTGTTGCCCTGGGTAGAGTTCTCTGGCATCACAGCTCACAGCAACCTCAAACTCTTGGGCTTACGTGATTCGCTTGCCTCAGTCTCCCGAGTAGCTGGGACTATAGGCGCCTGCCACAATGCACAGCTATTTTTTGCTACAGTTGTTGTTTGGCAGGCCCAAGCCGGGTTTGAACCCTTCACCCTTGGCTGGCACTGTAACCAGTGTGCTACAGGCACCGAGCTGAGACCTAATTCTTTTTACTTGATTTTATTTTCCTAAGATTTATCTATGTCATGTGTTGCTATGGCTGAATCCTATTGACTTTGGATACACTTCAGTGTATTTATATAAAAAAAAATTCAAAAATGTTTGCTATGTTGGCTGGATTTATTATAAATACAAAATAAATGTATTTGAAACACTTTAACAAGAGCCTTGTTAACGAAAAAAAAAGAATAACTAATGAGTTTATACTTTGGAAGAAGGAGACCTTTATTTCCATAAAGGGTAGCAACCTGTTGGGTGGTCATTCCAACATGTTGGGAAGCCAAGCCTTGGCCAGAAGCCAGACACAGGTGCTTCCAAGAAGAGACAAAAGAACAGTATTTTACACAGAGCAGGATAGTCAAATATACTATTCAACATGGTATAAGAGAAGTCATGAATATTTATGAAGGGAAATCATATGCATATAATTATGCTTTATCTTTCCCATCCTGTCATGGCTGGGGACTCAGTTCTCAGGTATTTGGGAGGTCCTTTTGGTTAAGAGGGCTTCATTCATTTAGCAGAGAGCTAAGTATTTTATTTTTAGTTTCAACTTTATAACTTATACCTCTCTTGTTCATTATTTCTTTCCCAAAACCTTCTTTAGTGCCCCTTTCACTTCCTTATTCCTTAAAGTATAGATGAGTGGATTCAACATGGGAGTTACCAGGTTGTAGAAGAGAGTGGTAAACTTGCCTTGGTCTTGGGAAGAGCTGTTTCCTGGCTGCATATACATATAGATGATGCTCCCATAAAACAGGGAGACCACTGTCAGGTGGGAGCTACAGGTATTGAAGGCCTTCCATCGCCCAGCAGCTGACTTGATTTTCAGCACAGCTACAGCAATGTAGCCATAGGAGACAAGAATAAGAGTGAGGGGCAGAAGGACAATGAGAATGGCAAAGGCAAAGGCCAGCATTTCCACTGCACGAGCATCCACACAGGCCATCTTGATCAGTGCTGGCATTTCACAGAGGAAATGGTTAACTCTGCGGCGACCACATCTGGAAAGGGTCATTGTTAGTGGGGACATAACAATGGCATTGACCAGTCCACTCCCCCAGGCCACAGCCACAAGTCCTAAACACAGCTGGGGGTGCATAATGACCGTATAGTGCAAAGGTTTGCAGATTGCAGCATAACGGTCATATGCCATGACAGCCAGAAGAATGCACTCGATTCCCCCAACAGAAAGGAAAGAGAAAAGTTGGACAACGCAGCCAGCATAGCTGATACTCTTATCAGGGCCCCAGAGGTTTACCAGCATCTGTGGGATGCAACTAGTACTGAAGCAAAGATCTAGAAAAGAAAGATTTGCCAGAAAGAAGTACATTGGGGTATGAAGTCGAGGGTCTAATATACAAAGAAGAATTATGGTTGAATTTCCCAGAACAGCCACTGAATACAGAGTAAAATTGACTATGAAGAGCACCATCTCCAGCTTGGGACGATCAGAGAAACCCATCAAGATAAAACCATATTCTGAGCTGTCATTGGATTTTTCCATTGCTTTCTTTTCACATCATCTGTATAGCTGGTAAGGACAAAATGAAGAATATTTAATATATATTTTGTGAATACTGTAGAATATCAGAATTTGGGGGGAACATGGAGCCATTAAGTCTGACAACCCATCTAATAATAGCTTATCTTCTGCCCACCTATATACACTGTACATCATTTGTTTACATAAGGTAAAATGTTTTAATATTGGCAAATTTCTGCTTATAAGCATCATCTTTTTATATAAGTAGACATTTTCTCCTTATGATTCATAAGACAAAGTATTTTAACTTTATTAAATATACGTTATATTCAATATACATAATACTTCTTTGTGTAACATCCATTAACATATTTACAGGCAGTTACCACATCTCAACTGAATTTTCTTTAGGTCACATATTCACATTCTTTTAACAATTCTTCATATAACAAGGTTATCAGGTGTATTATTAACTTAGTAGCTGTCTTCCATGTTGCAATGACTTTCTGAAAATGTGAGGAGAGCTGAGGTTTTTTTTGTTTTTTTCGTAACGTCATAGCTCACAGCTACTCTCTTGCCTCAGCCTCCCTAGTAGTTGGGACTTCAGGCGCCTGACACAATGCCTGGCTATTTTTGTTGTTGTTGTTGTTGTTGTTGTTGTTTGTTTGTTGGTTGGTTTAGCAGGCCCAGGCCAGGTTCAAACCAACCAGCCTTGGTGTATGTGGCTGGTGCCCTAACCACTGAACTGTGAACTCTAAGCCAGTATTGGAGTTCATTTATTTATTTTTTTGAGACAGAGTCTCAAGCTATCACCCTGTCACTCATAATTGGTTTAAAAGAGGATAGGATAGGATAATAGGAATATTAGGATAATAAAGAAATAACAGAGAAGGGAGACAAGTGTAAAAATGCCAGAAGAGTGGGTACATAAAGAAATATATCTCACACCCTTAGTCATGTTGATTCTTTGGTAACTTAAGCATAGTAACAAGACTAAATTGTTAAATGGGTATTACAAAATATCTAAACTACTGTACGATTTACAAAATGAAGGGCTGTTTCTAATGATACTAATGATACTACATTCAATTACTTATCTGAGAAAAAATAAAGACAGAGCAGATAATTTGATTTTCAAATGAAAACCTGTCTTTGGTGAAATGTTTTTGACATTGAAGTTTTTATAGTTAACTTATTTTCCATAGCTAGATATAGTACACCAAAGCAAAAGAAAAATTTCTCCATTTCCTTTAGTCATTAGGCTTACCTGGTTTTAACTTTCCTGAAGGATATCAGAAGAGGACATATTATTTGGTTTGGTTTTAATCTGGGATTTTGTGAAAGACTTGGCAGATAACAGAGATAGAAAGTAAAAGTACCAGTATTTAGAAGTAATTACAAAGACCTCAACTTGTCAAGAAACAGATTAACTACCAAGCTCCCAACTCTCTTCTAGTCTAGTTTCCTTCTGAAGATAAAAGAGAAAAGGCAATGTAATTCCTTTTCTTTATAATTTGATTAAAGTTATAGAGTAATAGTATAGCATTACTGAAGAGAAAAAGTAAAATTGAGGAATTGTCGTAGGGTAATTAAATTGTAGCGGGGAAAGGCAATAGTATTAGAAAATAGCATTAGCATTCTTTCTCTGTCTACCTGCCATTTGGACCAACTACTTAACTTTGGTGAGGTTTTCTAGAGCTGTTAATAAAAGCTTCAAGGCAAGGACTTCCTGCTCCGCACAAAAAATAACCAATGTAGATTTGGAAGGTTTTATAGACTCAGATGGAAAAAACAGAAGACTAATTTCTTAGCAGCAAAGATGGTCCCTGAAAGTTGGCATTGCATGTTTTCTTGCTGAGATCATGGGGATTGCATACTCCTTTGGGTAATTAGCTGTGATGCAGAAGAGAATAGAAAATTCTTAGGGGAAACCATGGGTTAATAATAACAGATGACTGAGAAATGAAATTCTTAGATTCTCTTTTAGGTTTTTGTCTGGGCCCATAGCTATTCGTATCTTTGAGATTTTTTCTTATGGTAGAATATTCTTTGTGTTTGGTGGGGCAAAACGGTCAAGTTTGGCAACATAGCACAAATATAAACAGCTTTAAACACTTCTTTATACTTGAATCGATATTTAGTTTTCTTAGGAAAGAATTTTAAAGTCTAATTTATTTATTTATATTTTAGTACAATTTTCTAGCGGGGCGAGGTGACTCACACCTGTAATCCTAGCACTCTGGGAGGCCAAGGTGGATGGATAATGTTAGCTCAGGAGTTCCCAACCAGCCTGAGCAAGAGTGAGACCCTGTCTTTAAAAATAGCTGGGTGATGTGGCAGTGGCCTGTAGTCCCAGCTACTTGGGAGGCCGAGGCAAGAAAATCGCTTAAGCACAAGTTTGAAGTTGCTGTGAGCTGTGATGCCACAGCACTATACTGAGGGCAACAAAGTGAGATTCTGTCTAAAAAAAAAAAAAAAAATACTTGCACGAATGAACAAAGATATATACGTGTATATATATGTATATACATACATACATATACATATATATGTATATACATACATATACACATGATATACATACATGTGATATATATATGATATACATATGATATATATGTATATATCACATGTATATATATGTATATATCACAGTTACATTGTGGATTAAAGAAAAAAGGAAACCAACTAAATGCTCATTGACTGAATAATGGTTAAGTAAATATTTGCACAGTCATAAATAAATAACAAAGTCATGGCACCTGTGGCTCAAAGGAGTAGGGCACCAGCCCCATGTGCTGGAGGTGGCGGGTTCAAACCCAGTACTGGCCAAAAATGGTAAAAATAAATAAATAAATAACAAAGTCATGACAAAATAATGTGTGTGTTTATATTGATATGGAAGCAAAACAAAAATATATTAAATACATTTGAGCAATTATATAGTAAATACTTCAAATATATTTATTAAATATATTCAATATGAAATGACACAAATATTCCATTAAATTAGTAAAATTATATATTAAATATAAAATATATTTAACTTTTAGAACATAATTGAAAATTTTCATGTATAGTGCGTGCTAATTTCTAAAATACTGTGATTTACATACATATGCAAAGATAACTAAAGTTTGAAGGAAGTGGAATTCAATTTTCACTTTTTATTCTTCTAAAAATTAAGAAAATATTTTTACAAAATTGTATTTAATTTTTTTTTTTTTTTTAGAAATAGAATCTCACTTTGTTGCCCTTGGTAGAGTGCTGTAGCATCACAGCTCACAGCCACCTCCAGCCCTTGGGCTTAGGTGATTCTCTTGCCTCAGCCTCCCAAGTAGCTGGGACTACAGGCGCCTGTGACAATGCCCAGCTATTTTTTTGTTGCAGTTTGGCTGGGTTGGGTTCAAACCCACCACCCTCGGTATATGGGGCTGGCACTCTACTCACTGAGCCACAGGTGCTGTCCCAAATTGTATTTAATTTTTATAAATTGACACATGATAATTATACATATTTATGAGATACAGCATGATGTTTCAGTACATCTTCCAGCTATTTTGAAATATATAATAAAATATTGTTAACCATAGTCACCCTCCTGTGTGATAGAACCCCAGAAATTATTCCTCCTGTCTTAGTATAACTTTGTATGCTTTGACCAGCCTCTCCCTATCCCACTACTTCCCTTCTCTCCACTGCCTCTAGTAACCACTGTTTATTCTCAGCTTCTATGAGATCAGCTTCTTTAGATTCTACATAATGAGAACATATAATAGTGGTCATTGTGTGCCTGTATTATTTCACTTAATATTATGTTCTCTAGGTTCATCTGTTGCCATAAATGATAGGATTTTATTTTTTATTTATGAATGGATATCATTCCATTGTATATTTGTACCACATTTTCTTATCCATTCATATATTGGACATTTAGATTGATTCCACATCTTGGCTATTGTGAATGGTGCTGCCACAAACATGGGAATGCAGATTATCTCTTCAACTCAGCACACTGAGTTTATTTCCTTTGGATATATACACAATAGTGGGATTGCTGGATCACATGGATATTCTATTTTTAATTTTTTGAGGAACCTCCATACTGTTTTCCGGAATGTTTTCCTAATTTACATTCCCTACCAATAGTTTTCCTCTTTTTCCACATCCATGCTAGCATTTGTAACGTTTACAGCCACTCTAAATGGGGTGAGGTGATAGCTCGTTGTGGTATTGATTTGTGTTTCCTTGATAATAAGGGATGTGCATTTTATTAGACACTTTGCCATTTGTGTATCTTTTGGAAGAATTAACATCACATGGATGTTAATCTAATAAAATCTAGGATTTTATTAGACACTTTGCCATTTGTGTTTCCTTGATAATAAGGGATGTGCATTTTATTAGACACTTTGCCATTTGTGTATCTTTGAGAAATATCTATATGGATCTGTTGCCTACTTTAAAATCAGATTACTTGTTTTTTGCTATTGAGTTGAGTAAAATTGCACACAACCTTTATGGACACCTTGTATATTCTGGATCTTACCCCCTTATCAGATGTATAGTTTTGCAAGTATTTTCTCCCATTCTTCATTTTGTTGTTTCCATTGCTGTGGAAAGCTTTTTAGTTTGTTATACTCTAATGTGCCTACTTTTGTTTTTGTTGTCTATGCTTTTGAGGTCTTATCCAAAAAATCCTTGCCCATACCAATGTCATAAAGTGTTTCCTCTGTTTTCTTCTAGTAGGTTTATCATTTTGTGTCTTACATTGAAGTCTTTAATCGACATTTTGAGTTGATTTTTGTATGTGGTGAAAGATAGGAGTCTAGTTTTATTCTTTTGCATGTGGAAATCTGGTTTACCCAGTAGTATTTATTGAAGACATTGTTCTTTCCTAAATATGTGGTTTTGGCACCTTTGTCAAAAAATCAATTGGCTGTAAGAATATGAATTTATTTATGGGTTCTTTATTCTTTTCCCTTAGTCTGTATGTCTATATTTATGCCAGTATTATGCTATTTAGTTACAATAGCGTTGTAGTATATTTTGAAGTCAAGTAGTATTTTGTTCAAAGTTGCTCTGGCTATTTAGGGTTTTTTGTTTGTTTGTTTTTGTTTTTGTTCCACACAAATATGGGGATTATTTTTTCTAGGTGTAGAAAGTCATTGATCTTTTGATAAGGATTGCATTGACTCTGTGGATTGCTTTGTGTACTATGAATGTTTTAATGATGTTAATTCTTCCAAACCATTAACGTGAGTTTCTTTCCATTTATTTGTATCCTCTTTGATTTCTTTCATTAATGTTTTATAGTTTTTATTATAGAGATCTTTCACCTCCTTGGTTAAATTTCTTCCTATTTATTTATTGGTAGCTATTATAAATGGGATTGCTTTCTTGATTTCTTTTTCAGGTAGTTAGCTATTGACATATAGAAACACTATTGTATGCTGATTTTGTATCTTGTAACTTTACTGAATTCATTTATTAGTTTTAACAGAGTCTTTAGGTTTTTTTTTGGGGGGGGGGTTACATGTATGATTGCGTTGTGTGCAACGGGAGGAACAAGTAGACTGTCCCCTTTTATTTCTTTCTTTTACCTAATTCCTCTGGCTGAGACTTTTAGTACTATGTTAAATAAAAGTGCTGAAAATGGGCCTGTGTTCTTATTTCAGATCTTAGAGAAAAAGCTTTTAACTTTTTCCTGTGCAGTGTGATGTTACTATGGGTTTGTCCTATATGACCTTTATTGTGTTGAGCTATGTTTCTTCCATACCTAATTTATTGATATTTTTTATTGTAAGGAGATATTGAATTTTATTAAGTGCTTTTTCTTCATTGTGTGGTTTTGTTTTTAATTCTTTTAATGTGATGTATCATATTTATTTATTTGTGTATGCTGAACTGTTCTTGCATGCTTAGGATGAATCTCATTTGATCATGTCAAATAATCTTTTAAATGAGCTGTTTAATTTGGTTTGCTAGTATTTTGTGGATAATTTTTATATTTATGTTCATCGGGGATATTAGCCTATAATTTTATTTTTTTTTTGTTGTGTCCTTGTCTGGTATTGGTAATCAGGGTAATACTGGGCTAATTGAATGAGTATCTTCAATTTCTAAGATACTTTGGTTTATATAAATATGCAAAGATAACTGGAGTTTGAAGGAAGTGGATTTTTAATTTTCACTTTTTATTTTTCTAAAATTAAAATATTAACATATAACCAAATAAAAATGTTACATATAACCATGACTATATGTTACTTTAACATTTAAAAAGTTAAAATACAATTTTGGAAGTGAATAAGAATAATTTAGTTTGCATATGATGTTCACGTTTGGCCCTAGAAAATCTAAATTTCACAAAGAACACATATCTTTGCATCTTATTTTTTAAGCATAAAAATTACTGAAATCAGTTATATACATGTTTTATAGCACCCATAATTCTGTGACACAGAATCACACCAAGACCAAGCTTTCTAGCTGCCTCGTTTTTTGACCCACCTTAATGTAACTACATAACTAAATCTATCACTTCATTATTTCCTCACAATACACAGAAATTTAGTAGGAAATAGTAAATGTTGTTTTCCTTCACAGATTGACATTCAGGTAGCAAAAAGAGGATTTTATGTCACTTATTTTTTCCTGTTTTTGCTGTCCTCTAAGTGAAAATAAAATATATTCAGCCTATTTATTGGTTGAACAATTAACTTATTTCCCCTGATAGCTAAGTTTAAAAGGAGTTGAGAAAAAAGATGGAATTATAGATTGGGAAAACTGAAGAATAATAATTGTTTATATTTATAAAAGTAGTTTTTATTAGGCCATTTTTGGTTTCTGATAAAATTAAAATATGGCTATATTTACTCATATGATTCCCTCTGGTTAACTGTGGAGAATCTTAAGGGATTCCGAGTGATGAGGTCAATGGGTAATGTTTAAAACTAGAGCAAGTGAGAAAGTGATTTTCAACTTCCACAATTTTTTATAAAAGTTGGAAGGAAAGGAAGAACAAGACCCAAGGGATCTCATTATTATAATTATTAGAATGGAGTTACTGACAACAAGGATCTTGTTTTTTCTGTGTCCACAGGGAAGAGTCGAACTGATTAACGTGTTATCCCTCTACTCTCTCTATGCAGCTATTAAAAAGTTTCAAATGAGTTTTGTTATGATCCACAAAATGCACCAATCTCTAGGGTGATCTGTTTTAGAGGAGAAGCAGTCAATTAAGGGCTGAATACAGTGGAGAACTAAAGGTAGTCAGCTTCTGTCAATGTTGTCTTCCCTTTGCTATATTGTTGCCTCTCAGAGCTATTCAGCAGCCCTGGGGATTTACCCCACAGTTCCATTCACATCATCAAATCTTAAACTTTTCCAATGTAACTGAAATAATCATCCCGTCACTTCTGATGGCATTTTGTTGAGCAGGGATTTAGTCAGAGTACCTAGGAGAGTTGTTCTCTGTCAGTGACTTTTTGTTCTATACTCATCCTTCAGGGATAATTACCATAAAACCTTCAAATGCAGAATTACCCTGGGAATGAATGCAATAAATTTTTATTCATTAAAGATTTTCAGGCCGTGAAAGACATTTGGGCAATAAATAAACATCATATCTGCCCTCAAGGATCTCACAATCCAGATGAAGGTAAGAATGAAGAAGTTACAACATTGTGTCAAATTTGGACATCCTATCCAAATCAAAGCAAAACATGGGATCACTGATTCTGTTGTGTTGGTTGACTGCTCCCTATTTTCTACTCTATATTTTCACTTCCATTAAGTGTTTTGTATATTGTTGTCTCTCCAATGTTTAGCAAGTTGTTAGCACATGGTAGTTAATCAATAAGTATTCGTTAATCTATAAAGTAAGAATAAATATAACATGTTGAAGATTTGCTACTTTTATGATGAGCACTTTGCAAAAAAAAAAAAAACAGGAAAAGTTAATTTTTATGGGGTAGAGTCTAAGGGCAAATGATTGCGGTACTCATCTCTGTATTGACGATAAAACAGTGACTAATTATATACCTTATTTTTCCATGCATCTCCACATGGGCATAAGTAAATATTTCTTAGTTTATTGACCACTGTGAACTTGTGGCTTAATAGCAAATGAAAAAAATTAATATAAAATCATGGAAACAATTTTACATAGTAAAATTGAAGATTCATATATACTATGTACTGAAATTCCATACTTATAGAAAAATATATACCCAAAAGACAGATAAAAGAACGTTCATAACAGCTTTGTTTGTAATAGCAGATAATGAGAAATCATCTAAATGAATGTCAGTTGGAAACCTGATGAATACATTGTGGTTCATTCAATAAAGGAATATACTACTGTACTGAAAAATAAAAATGGATGAATCTCACACAACCTTAAATGATATTATGAAAAGTGAAGAAAGTTTTGTACTGACTTCAGTGAGTTATAAAAAATTATGTTAACATTTCAAACTTTACAATAATTGTGATAGAGTCTTTGGGGCAGGAAGAACTCATTGCTATGGTTTCAGACATAAACAGGCTTACATTTTAGTATGAGCATCTTTACTGGACTGTGGAAATAAACTTGGAGGGAGCAAGGCTAGAGGCCAAGAGAGAAATGAGGACATTGTTGTTATAACATAGATGAATTTGGAAGTGGAAAGTAATAATGAATTCAAGAAATACAGTGATATTGAGAGGAAAAACTAACAAGGTTATTTATTGTATGCAAACAATGAAGAAAAAGACAGACTTGTGGAGGGTGCTTGAACTTGTAGTTTGGGCTGCTTGTATCCTTTCCATAATCTTAATCTTAATTTTTTTCTTATTTGCCTCCTTACTATCCTTCTCTTACATCCTTAGCCAAAATTTGCAATATCAATACTTTGAGTAAGTCTAACTCTCCACTAACCCCATGTCTGTCCTGACACAAGACTAGAGAAAACTAGACAATCCTTCTGAATGGTCTCATTTTGAATGCACAAGTACAAGGTACCTCAAGACTTCATGTAAATCCTCAATACTTCCACACAATTGTATGCTTACCTTGGTCCTTTTACTTTTTCACTCCCACAGATGACTATTTCATACTTCTCTTCCTCAAATCACCAGCACCTCCTCATTCACTCTCTTTCTCAGCTGATTAAATTTGTTACTGATTTTACTAAGAAAATTGAGGCAATCAGAACTCTATAGACTCCCACTTCTACCTCTACCACTTACCAGCATCATCACCCATACTCTGCCTTCCTGCCTGTTACTACGGACAAACCATTCACGACCCTAAAAATGGCCAGTCCCTCTATTTCTTCATTATATCCCATTCTACCCCATGTAAAATGTAGAATGGTCCCATTTTTCCACTACAAGATCAAGCTTTCACTTTTAACTAGATAATTCTCAGGAAGAAACAAATATGCCATTAACTCTAACACCTTGAATAAAAATTTTTCTGATCCCCCACCCCGATTGGGTGCATTTCTAGTAATTGATTCTTCACAGAAAAGATCCTCAGAAATAAATTCTATTTTTTCCATCATCTTTTAAACTTTGTCTAGTCTTACATTTGGTTCCACCAATATACAGAAACAACTTTTGTCAATTTTCAATTCTTATCTAATTTGACCAAGCAAAAGTATTTGACCCTAGTAGCTACACTCTTCTTATTATATTTTCTTCACTTGAATATTTCCATTGATGAATATTAGGTGTCTGTCTGGGGGGTGTCTTTCAGTTCATAGGTCTCTAGAACATGAAGATCCCCAAGAGACTAATGCATATTACCTGAAGTTTCTAGACTTTCAGCTAAATGCCAAGAACAATTGAGACAGTGGAGCACATTTTTGCAATTGCACAGGAAGGAAAATAAACCAGTATTTGGTTACTGAAAAAAATGAACTGCAGCTGTTGTAAGCACTGTCTCAAATATTTCCATTTCTCATACCATCTGTGTAAATGCTAAGATTGCATTTGCTTGTCCCTTTAAAAACGACCACGTGACTTGTTTTGGTCAAAGAAATGTGAGTGGAAGTATCATTTGTTATTTCCTATTAGGAGCTTTCAAGTCAGGGAACAGATTATCATTGTGATCATGAAGGCACAAGTTAACATGAAATCTCTGCTGTGTTTTCTTCCTGCATGACTTTCATGAACACAGCTCCCAAAAGGACTTTCACTACAAAGTACTAGAGAAAAATTAACTTTCTTTAAAACACTGAGATTTTGAGTTTGTTATCACAGAATAGACCATCTTGACCAGAACACACTCCCTCACTCCCATCCTGGCCTTATTCTTGTTCGTTAAAGAGCTAGTCATATTTGAGCCTCAGGACTTGCTCCTGAGGCTCTATATTCTTGGCCCTGACTCGCTCTTCCACACCTCATATAACTCCTTTCAGACCTTTGTTCAAATCTTACCTTCTGACTGAAGCGTGCCCTGGAGATACGGAAACTTCACAGCATTTCCAAATTCTCTTAAACTTATTTTAAAATGTTTTACACCTTATTATCACCTTCTGATATGTACTTTAAGGTATTTATTATACTTAATATTTTTGTATGTATCTTCTGGTAGAATGTAAGCTTTGTGAGGGCAGAGATTTTTGTCTATTTTGTTTACTGATGCATCTCAAATTCCAGGTCTATGGAATTTAATTGATGACCAATAAATATTTGCTAAGTAAATTGGGAATAAAACCCCAAGCATATGAGGGTATGCAAATTAACTAATAAACTTTATTTCATTCGTAGAACCTGGGATTATGACGTCATCGAAAAGTTAAAAACTACAGTAACAGCAACGAACTATTCCAGCCTTCACTGCCAGAACGGGAAGGGGCGGAGCCTGCGGCAGGCTCCCCCTCTCTCGCGTGACGCACTCTGGGCCGGGCAGGGCTTCTGCCTCATGGGGAGCTACTTCCGGATCCGGTGGGGGTGGTTGCTGGCGGGATGAGCTCTGGCTAGCGAGTGTTTAGCGGAGGGCTCTGTCTCAGGGGCGGGGGCGGTGGCTGTTAGGGGCTCCGTCTATTTTGCCAGTGAGGACTTGGATTCCAGGTGTGACAGTGGGGAACCGGCCTGGAGATCTGGGTAGCTGAACAGCTTGTGGTGAGAAGAATCCGGGACAATGTGTGTCCAGCTCACCTTTATTAGCCATTGAAAATAAAAGCAACAACCGATAGAAGAGTCTCTCCTTAAAAGAGAGGATAAAGGATGAAAAAGAAAGATACTCCCGCCAGACTCATAGTTCTTCAGATTTGAAAGATGATAATCGCTACACGTCACCTAGATTGAAGTCTGCTAGGAACCAAGACTGAAGGATCAGAGCTAACAAGAAAAGTGATGGTATTAGGTAGCAGTTACTGAGAATTTGGGATAAATACTGATCCTCCCTACAGTCCTTTAAATTGAGTAGAATATTAGAATATCTTTTACAAGTGAACAGCTGAGGCATAGGTTAAATAATTTGTTTAAAATCATAGCTAGTAGTGGCAGAATTCTCAGTAAACAAACTGAGTACGATGTTACCTTCTGAATTTTGAAATGTTTGGGACACCAAATTCCCATCCAGCTGAGGAAATAGCTAAATTTATAATGGAATGTGCAGTTATGGAATATGGTACTATACTGACATGGAATGTTTCCCCCAAACACATTTTGGAAGGTATTAAAAAAAGTTGCAGAAAAATTTGTATTTAGTAGTTCTTTTATACAAAATCAAATTATTACGGTACATAATTATATAAATGATAGAAAAAAGAACAGATGCATGCAAATTGATACAAAAATTGGAATAATATATACTAATGTGACAACAGTGAATAGCGGAGGGAAGGGAATCATAGGGATTTATGGGTGTTATGGTCAAATTGAATTTTTTTAAAAGATGGTTTCTGTGTGGGTGTGTGTTAAGAAAAAAATGTATATATACATTTATTATATGTATATAATAAAGTTATTGTAAAAACTTGGAAATGTAGAGTACAAAATGTTATATCTAAAGGTGTGAAATAAGAGATTTGGACTAAAAAGAATACATATGTATAGTAGAACCTCTGTAAATTGATCACCCAAGGGACTGTAACAAACTGGACAACATGTAGAGGTGGTCAACATAAGGAACTAGGACTTATGTTGGTAAGTACATGTGGTGCATGTCTGGTCTATGAAAATTAGGTCAGCTTAAGGAGGTGGTCAGTGTAGGGAGTTAGTCAACTATGGCAGTTCTACTGTATATACAATATATATACACACATACATGACTATGTTTGTATACACATGTTGCTTAATATTAAGGATATCTGAGAATTGCATGGTTAGGCTATTTTGTCATTGTACTAACAGAGTGTTTTAAACCTGGGTGCTATAGGCTACTTAGGCTATGTGGTATAGCCTATTGCTCCCAGGCAACAAACCTGTACAGAATGTTACTGTACTGAATAATGTAGGCAATTGCAACACAATGGTATTTGTGTATCCAAACACATCAGAACATAGAAAAAGTACAGTAAAAATATGGTATGAAAGATTAAAAAATGGTACACCTGTATGGGGCACTTACCATGGATAGAACTTTCAGGACTGGAAATTGCTGAGTCAGTGAGTGAGGGTGAGTGAATGTGAAGGCTTAGGACATTACACTACTGTAGACTTTATCAACACTGTACAATTAGGCTAGACCAAATTTATAAAAAGATTTTGTTTCTTCAATAAATTAGCCTTAGCTTACTGTAATTTTTCACTTTATAAACTTTAATTTTTTTTTTTTTTTTTTTTTTTTTTTGATACAGAGTCTCAAGCTGTTGCCCTGGGTAGAGTGCTGTAGTATCACAGCAAACAGCAACCTCCAACTCCTGGGCTTATGTGATTCTCTTGCCTCAGCCTCCCAAGCAGCTGGGACCACAGGCACCTGCTACAATGCCTGGCTATTTTTGTTGTTGTTGTTGCAGTTGTCATTGTTGTTTTAGCTGGCCTGGGCTGGGTTCTAACCCTCCAGCCTTGGTGTATGTGGCTGGTGCCCTACCCACTGAGCTACGGGCACTGCCCAACTTTAAATGTTTTTTAAAAACGTTTTGACAGCTTAAAACATAAACATGTATAAATGGACAAAAAATATTTTTCTTTATCTTTTTTAATTCTTAAATTAAATTCTTCAATTTAAAATGTTTAATTTTTTTGTTTTACTTTTTAAACTTTTTTATTGAAAACTAAGGCACAAACACACATATTAGCCTAAGCCTACACAGATGAACCTGAGGCCTTGTTAATTTGGTGAAGCAAAAATTTGTATTCAGCACAACAGCTGTGATTGGATCTATTACTTTGTTAAGCCTGCAGTAGTCTACAGTCATTCTTCAGGATCTATCTAGGATCTGAAGTCAGATGGGTGAAATAAATGGAGATAAGAGAGACTATCATGTTTGCATCTTTTAGGTTTTTATAGCAGTGCTGAGCTCTGCTATCTCCCCTGAGATGGAATATTTGACTCAATATCTGGGCTAATGGTTTGGGGGTTGAGTTCAAAGGTATCTACTTGGCCTTCCAACTATGACAGCCCTTACCCTATAGGCCAAGGACCCAGTTTTTGTGTTTCTCTAAATATCAAGTATCTCAACTAAAATTATACACTGAACTGAGGAAATGACCACTAGGCAGGATTGCCATCTCTTTGGGTTCATGGTGAGCCAAACTTTGGACAGAACTTATTTTAGTACCTTGTTCCCTTATCCCTGCATTCCGACAGGGGGACATGATGATGCTTTGAATATCAATGTCAACTCAAACCCTATCTATGTTATGCCTGGATATTCTCCTTTCCCCTCTATACAGTTATACAAGTAGATGGCTATGGGTTCCATTGGAGAATAATTGGAAAACCATTACAGCATATACTGGCAGAGTTCTTTATGAAATGGATGGCAAGATGAAATTAAGTCATTTTTGCAAGACATTTCTATGGTAAATCACTTGTGAGAGAAAATTGGGGCTTGGGGGGACTTTCTCCAGGGTAAGCATTTACTTGATTGCTGTAAATCTTTGACTAGTTTTCAGAATTTTCCTAAGGTTGATTGTGACAGTTTTTGCCAAGTTTTACAGTGTTGTTTCTGGGAAGAGAGGAATGGTGGAGGTTCCCACTGAGTCATTGTCATTGACATTACTCCATCATATAATCCTGTAGGGATTGATATTTTACACTCAATTTAATATGCTTGAGTTTTATCCAAATTATATTTTCTATTGATACTTCATTCTCTTTTATTGCTTAGTAGTATTCTATGGTGTATATATACCAAAGATTTTGTGACCCATTTACCCAGGGACGGACATTTCAATAGTTTTCAATTCAGAGCTATTACAAATAAAGCTGCTATGAACACTCATGTACAAATTTCTACATTCATTTCTTTGGGGTATACATGCCCAATAGTACAACTTCTGAGTCAAACTGGACTTCATTTTGTATTTAAAAACGAACAGCTTAAGTATTTTTTAGAGTGATTGTGCAATTTCACATTCTGACCAGCAATATATGAGTGATCTAGTTTCTTCATATCCTTGAAAAACCTTTGGTGGGGATTTTTTTGGTTATTATTGTTTTGTTTTAAAATTTCAACCATTTCAACCTGGTAGGTATGTAGTGATATCTCACTGAGATTTAATTTGCATTTTCCCAGGCTGATGATAGTCAACATCTTATATACACATTGTCTGATTGGATAATTTGTTTTTCATTGTTTAGTTTTGAGAGCTTTTTTTTTTTTTAGACAGAGTCTCACTTTGTCACCTTTGGTAGAGTGCCACGGCGTCATAGCTTACAGCAACCTCAAAGTCTGGGCTTAAGTGATTCTCTTTCCTCAGCCTTCCAAGTAGCTGGGACTACAGGCACCAACCATAATACCTGGCTATTTTTAGAGACAGGGTCTCACTCTGGCTCAGGCTGATCTCAAACCTGTGATCTCAGGCAATCCATCTGCCTCAGCCTTCTAAGTGCTGGGATTACAGGCATGAGCCACCATGCCAGGCCTGAGAGATTTTTATGTTCTAGATACAAGTCTTTTATTGGTTATGTGATTTGCAAATATTTTGTCCCAGCCTATTTTGGGATCCTTTGTCTTTTAATTCATTTAACAGGGTTTTTTTTTTTTTTTTTTTTTTTTTTAACAGGGCAGAAGGTTTTAAATTTTTTTTTTTTTTTTTGAGACAAAGTCTCAAGCTGTCACCCTGGGTAGAGTACTGTGGCATCATAGCTCACAGCAACCTCCAACTCCTGGGCTCAAGTGATTCTCCTGCCTCTGCCACCCAAGTAGCTGAGACGACTACACCTGGCTATTTTTTGGTTGCAGCCGTCATTGTTGTTTGGTGGGCCTGGGCTGGATTTGAACCCGCCAGCTCAGGTGTATGTGGCTGGCGCCTTAGCCGCTTGAGTCACAGGTGCCAAGCCAGAAGGTTTTACTTTGTATGAGGTCTGATTTGTCAGTTTTTTTCTTTTATGGATGGTGCTTTTGGTTTTAGTGTAATAATTCTTTTTCTAGTTCTGCATCCTGAAGATTTTCTCCAATTTTTTTTCTGTGTTACATTTAAGTCCATGAGTTGATACTGATATAAATAAATAATTGAATAGTGCTCCCACCTAATGGGCACAATGTAAGGATGTATGGCATACTGCCTGGGTGTGGGACACAATTTACAAGGACTTTACCTAACAAATGTAAACATTGTAACCTATTTGTTTGTAGCCTCATATTAATCTGAAATAAAAATAAATAAATAAATAATTGAATAAATGAGTAAATGGGGCAAAAGAAACTCATGGATATTTATTTTATACTTTGAGTTATTATCCAGTACTACTCTGCATGGTTGCTGAAATTGTTCTAGTTTTAGCCATTGGGAGCTCTTTCAGTTGGCTTCTATGTTACTTTGGCATACTCCCATCATTGTGTTTTTTCAAGTACTTGCTTATTTTCTGGCAAGGTGAGATGCTCTAGTTTATCTTGTATGTTTCCTTCCCAGTTCTAAATTTAACCATTTTCCAAGGAGCATAGGATAAGAAACCAAGATCTAGGTGCTAGATGTGCTTTTTGATACTAATGTATCCCCTCTCAGCTGATGGAAAAGAGGAGTATATGTGCATATACTAAATTATGTGTGTATATATCTATATATACACATACACACACATCTATCTAGTTTTTAAAAGTCAGTTATGTGTTAATACATATATATGTATCATAGATGATATATGTGGTTTTTAAAAACAGATAAATTTCTATATACACACCATGTATATCATACACATCAATATATGTATATACTGTATATTTATCATCTAAACATATATATGAGTTTTTGTTGTGAATTACTAGTTTGTTTTTTTTTTTTTTTGTTTGTTTGTTTGTTTTTCTTTTGCAGTTTTTGGCTGGGGCTGGGTTTGAACCAGCTACCTCCAGCATATGGGGCCAGCGCCCTACTCCTTTGAGCCACAGGTACTACTCGAGTCACTAGTTTTTTAAATAATACATAATAGGTGTACATAGTTTGGGGGTACATGTGTAATACAGTTATATAATTTGTGAAAAAAATGCAAGAGACACAAAATAATATTAATAATGAAGAAAAAAGAACTTGTACTTCCTAATTTCAAAACTTACTACAAAGTTACAGTTTTGAAGACTGTAAAGGTAGATGTATAAATCAATGGAATAGAATAAACTTTCAAATTTATGATTAGTTGATTTTTTGACAAGGATGCCAAGACAATTCTTTGGGAAAAGAATGTTTTTTTCAACAAATGATGCTAGGATAAGCCTTAAGTAGATATACACACCTAAAAAAAATGATGGGCTCTTCCCTCATACCCAAAAATCACATCAAAAGAAATCATAGACCTATATGTAAAGGCTAAACTGTAAGACCCTGGAAAAAAATCCTAGGGATACATCTTCATGAACTTGGTTTCTTAGATATAATACTTAAAGCACTAGTGACAAAAAGAAATATAAATTGGACTGCATCTAACTTACAAAAACTATGTGCTTCAAAGGACACTATCAAGAAATTGAAAATATAGGAGAATATCTTTGCAAATTAAATATCCAACAGAAGACTTATATCCACAATATGTAAATAACTCCTATAACTAAATAATAAAAAGATAAATAACTCAATTTTAAAAGTAGGCAAATTATTTGAATAGATACTTGTCCAAAAATATTTAAATGTTCAATAAACACATGAAAAGACATTCAGTATTATTAGTCATTAGGGAAATAAAAAACAACTTAGCATACATTAGGATGTCTATAATCAAAAAGACAGTATTGGCCAGTTTTATGTTATGAATATTTTACTGCATTGTTTTAAAAAAACATTTAAAATACATTCCCCTTACATTACAAACATCTTTTTCATCTAATTCAAAATGGTTTGAATTAGAAAAATAAATTTCTCAGAATTGCAAAAAAGGAGATAGTTTAATATGTCTTGTTCTAAATGTATCATTATTTTTAATGATTGATTTCCCAGAGTAAAATTAATTGAATCAATTAATCTTTAGTTAAAAAATTAAAAACTATTTTAATTTTTGGAATTCTGATGTTTTTTTTTTTAAGAGGCAGAGTCTCACTTTGTTGCACTTGGTGAGTGCTGTGGCTTCATAGCACACAGCAACCTCAAACTCTTGTGCTTAAGCGATTCTCTGCTTCAGTCTCCCAAATAGCTGAGACTACAAGTGCCTGCCATAACGCCTCACTGTTTTTTTGTTGTAGTTGTTGTTTAGGAGGCCCGGCTGGGTTTGAATCTGTCAGCCCCGGTGTATGTGGCTGGTGCCCTAACCACTGAGCTTGAGGCGCTGAGCCTGGAATTCTGATTTTTCTTCTATGTTCTCATAATTCACCAAACATCTTTAACACCGGGTTTGAGATGCACGTTTTTCTCGTTATCTGACATATCATTTATTTGTACCCTTAATGAATTAATTTTCAGTGAGGAAAATGTTATCTTAAGTTTTCTATATGCTCTATTAGTATTTTTCTTCCATTTACACTCTTGATGATGATTATTTCTCATCAAAAAGGGAAAACTAAAATTAGAACTTGGCAAATCAGATTTGTTAGCATTATATTATGGCAAAAGTACATGATGTTAATATAGGTTTTGAGAAGAAACATTACAAATATATTTTTCATCTATTGTATTTTCCAAATGTATTATGTATTAGAAAAAACCAATGGAGAAATAGGGACAGCAACACGGTTATTATCATGTGAATTAATCACTCAACAATGGAAAGAATCAACTAATAATGTAAATGCATGCTACTTTCTCAGAACCTTGATATATCTACAGGTGAAATGGTAAAGTGCGAGATATTGTTTATATGCTCTCAAAGAGAACAAAATATCATGAGGCTATGGTCATGTGAGGAAAGCATATTAAACAACAAATCATTGGAAATCATTACATCATATGGCTATTTTAAATCTAAGCTGTAAGTGGTTTAGGCTTTAAGAGAATAGTGACAATGTGTTGATAGTTAGGAGAATTGTGAAAACAAGTAAATGAAAATTAGCTAGTCCTGATAAATACCTAGGGTTTGATCTATAAAGGAAATGAAAAGGGGTGCTTTCATTTAGCAGAAAAGCATGAGTATAGAAACAAGGTAAAAAAAGAGAAATCTGATTATAATTCTAGAATAAAAATTATTGAAGATTTTAATATTATGCTGGTGTGGAAGTGGAAAATTTTAAAATAGAATTGTTAGCCTCAGATCTAAATGTAAAGTGGTTGGTTTTCAGGGTTTCAGTAAACCTTATCTAACTGTATGAAACAATATTTGTGTGTGTGTGTGTGTTTAAGATATTACTGGAGACAGAATGTCTGGCTTGTATCATAGTCACAGAAATGTCTAAGTCACACTGAATTTTACAAACATTGATATAAAGTTTGACAAACCTCAAAATGTAATTACACAATTTTCAATGAACTGGAAGACCAATTTTTGAAACCTGTTCAATGAATGTGTTTAGGCAACAGAAAACAAATGTCACTATATGTCAATAAAATTTTATTGAAGGAGATTATTAAAACAGTTTTCTGTGGTTGGGTGCAGTTGCTCACACCTGCAATGCTAGCACTTTGGGAAGCTGAGATGGGGAGGATTGCTTGAGGCCAGGAGTCTGTGACCAGCCTGAGCAAGAGCAAGAGCAAGACTTCGTCATCTTTACAAAAAATAGAAAAATTAGCTGGGTGTGGTGGCATGAGCCTGTATTCCCAATGACTCAGGAGGCTGAGACAGGAGGATCACAGGAATTTGAGCTTGCAGTGAGCTATGATGATGCCACTGTACTCTAAGGTGACACTAAGCAAGACTTTGTCTCAAGAATTTAAAAAAAAATTGTCTCAAAAATTAAAAACAAAATCTCTGTAAGAATGATAAGAATGGGGCAACTTGAAGAGATGTTAGTAAACTAGGTAAACATTACACCTTTAAGGGAGCTTGTTGTTGGCACATTTCTCATTTCTTGTTTAAGAAAACTCTTGCAACCAACCTCTTAAAGGCTTCTTTTACCTCTCTGTTCCTAAGTGTATATATAAGGGGGGTTCAGCATGGATGCAATGATTCCATAGAAGAGGGAAACCATCTTTTCTCGGTCCTTAGAGTTGGGTGAAGGTGGTTGCAGGTACATGGAGACAGCTGTACCATAAAAAAGTGACACCACAATTAGATGGGACCCACATGTCCCAAGCGCTTTTTGTCGACCTTCCGTAGATTGTATCCTCAAGATTGCTTGGGCAATAAAAGCATATGATATAAGGATGAGTGTCAGGGGTATGAGGTGGAAGAGAACACTGACAGAGAATAGTTCTGCCTCTTTTGCTCTTGTATCAACACAGGACAACTTGAGCAGCGCAGGGACTTCGCAGAGAAATTGACCTACTATGTAAGGGCCAGAGAGCGGTAGTTGGAGAGTCAAGGTAGACAACCACACTGAATTACCAAAACCAATAATCCAGCATGCAGCCGCTAACTGGAGGCAGAGCCTTTGGTGCATGGTAACTGAGTACTGGAGAGGACGACAAATAGCTACAAACCTATCAAAGGACATGATGGCCAGCAGAACGCATTCAGTAGCCTGCAAGGCAAGAAACACGAAAAGCTGGGCTACACAGCCACTGTAACTAATTACTGTTTGATGCTGCATAAATTTACCAGCATTTGTGGAACTGTACATGTGATGTAGCAAAGATCTAGGAGTGACAGATTGGTACGAAAAAAATACATGGGGGTATGGAGTTTGGAGTCCAGGCATGACAACAGAATAACGATCAGATTGCCAAAGATGGTCACGATGTAAGAAATTAAAAAAACCACAAAGAGTGGAAACTCCAGCCATGGTCGATCTGAGAAACCCAACAGAATGAAATCCTGTATGATGCTCCCATTTACCCAATCATGATTTATGTTTCAACTCTCGGTTTCCTGAAACACAACAATTCAGGAAGTTAATTAGCAAATATTTATTAATTATTTCAATTACTGACAATCATTTTACTACTGGTTTGAAGACATTTATAGAATTGATACTGCTAATAACATGAAAAATATACAGTTGAAAATGCTTATAATTACTCAAGAATTTCTAAAACGTAGTCTTTCTATCTCTGTATCAGCACTTTAAAAGTGAAAGCCAAAATTTAAAAGGTAAATTCCCGATTTGAAACCTTTTATAAAATTCGTTCTTGGATTCTTTGTAATTTGGTTAATCACTACTTTCCATGTAAATAGCCATTATTAGAAAGAGTCCGTCATAGTCATTACCCCATTACCTTTTCATTCTAATGCCTTATGTAAACAGTTTGCCTTGTCATCTGAAACAACTGAAATTATTTAGACTCACAGCTCGGTGCCCGTAGCTCAGTGGTTAGGGTGCCAGTCACATACACCTAGGCTGGTGGATTCAAACCTGGACCCGGGCCTGCTAAACAACAATGACAACTACAACAACAAAAAAAATCCGGGCATTGTGGTGGGCACCTGTAGTACCAGCTATTTGGGAGGCTGAGGGAAGAGAATTGCTTAAGCCCAAGAATTTGAGGTTGCTGTGAGCTGTGACATCACAGCACTCTACTGAGGTTGACATAGTGAAACTCTGTTTCAAAAAAAAAAAAATTATTTAGACTCCCCCCTCAAAGAAAAATTATGCAGATAATGGCATGATTAATGTGTCTGATAGCACAGTTTCTAGCAAGCTATCAGATACATTTCAAAGAAGAGTGTCTTTTGCCTTTTAGGACCTCATAGAATCAGCATGAAGAGATGTTAGCATGGATCTGGATGCAGAAAAGCCTGGGTTTGAGTTCCTATTCCAGAAACCATTAGTTACATCGTCCTAGAAATGTTTGCCTTTCAGGATTCCTATAAATGACAACTTTCTTTCTTTCTTTCTTTCTTTTTTTTTTTTTTTTGCCAACAAAATGCCCTGTACCCCCATACTCCAGCCTTTAGAAAATGTCCTTAACTCAGAGTTGAGTTTAAGAATCAATTAAGAGGATAAAAGGGGCTCGGCGCCTGTAGCTCAAGTGGCTAGGGTGCCAGCCACATGCACTGGAGCTGACGGGTTCTAACCAAGCCCGGGCTTGCCAAACTGCAATGACAACTACAACCCAAAAATAGCCAGTCTCCTTTTGTAAGCTACTAAGCAAGTTCTGTGAAGCCGCAGAAAAGAAAATTGTCCATTTGCTCTGAAATCCTATCTGAGGTCAATATCTATACAATAAAATAGATTCCTACATAATTTGACATAGAAATATTTTTATTACCTCTGTTAACATAAAGTGTTTTATTTTTAATTTAAATTTTTTTTTTTTTTTTTTTTTTTTTTTTTTTGATACAGAGCTTCAAGCTGTTGCTCTGGGTAGAGTGCCGTGGGATCATATCTCACAGCAACCTCCAATTCTTGGGCTCAAGTGATTCTCCTGCCTCCACCTCTCAAGTAGCTGGGACTACAGGTGCCCGCCACAATGCCCAGCTTTTTTTGGTTGCAGCTGTCATTGTTGTTTGGCGGACCCGGGCTGGATTCGAACCTGCCAGCTCAGGTGTTATGGGCTGGAGCCTTAGCCGCTTGAGCCACAGGCGCTGAGCCTTTTATTTTATTTTTTTTGTAATTATATAGCCAAATAGTTCTCTCTTCTTTCATAGATTTTGCATTTCTAGGCTCACTTAAGAAGTTGTCCCTCAAGTCAATGTAGTTCCCTAGGTTTATTTTGCAAGATTTAAAAAAGATTAATATTTTTTACAGTTTCTTCTACCCAGAATTAGTTTGTATATATTTTAAGATGTAGTTGCATCAACTTTTCAGTGAGTAGGTAAGGGAAAAATATATTTATAGTTATGAAAAATGTTTGTATCCATAATATAAAGAATTTTCACAAAGTCCAAGAAAAATACAAATCACACAATTTTCAAAATACCAAATAATATGAACAAACTATATACTCTGAACCCAGAATAGTATATCTGTAAGAGATTTAAAATTCTCAAATATTTAAGGAAATACACTGAAGTAATGTTGATAAGTCACTTATCAGATTAAAAAGAAGTAAACAGCAGTAACTCCTAATGTTGACTACTTATAAATTATAAGTTGAAATTCAAAGTGTTACTGAATTTTTAGAAATAAATAGAGGGGTTAACTTTTTTTTTTTTTTTTGGCTTTTTGCAGTTACAGTTTATTGTAGGCATTTATTGAGAATGAACTATTTAAGTACTTATAACTTGATTCTTATTTCATACATATATATTGCAATGAAACAAAATTTGTAACCTTTGAAGGAAGATGAAAAACAACCAATGCCCATCAGTGGTTTCTAAATTCTAATTGGTATTGCTGTTATTAAACAACTTAAAATGATCACTAATTAGAAGTAGTTATTCAAGTTAGAAAATTCCAATGTCCTTTAAATTTAAGCACTTAAAATTGAAATGTCTAAAAGCAAGGCTAATTAGGTCTATTTTGAGGTAACTATTAATGGTATTACTATTATTATTTTATTAAACTAAATCCAAGGGCGGTGCGTGGTGGCTCATGCCTTGTAATCCTAGCCCTCTGGGAGACCAAGGCGGGTGGATTGCCTGAGCTCAGGAGTTTGAGCCCAGCTTGAGCAAAAGCAAGACCTCATTTCTAAAAAAAAAAAATAGCCAGGCTTGTGGCAGCGCCTGTTGTCAGGCTACTGGAGAGGCTGAGGCAAGAGGATTGCTTGAGCCCAAGGGTTTGATATTGCTGTGAGCTATGATGCCGCTGCATTCTGGAGAACCCACCACAGTCAGTGCTTTTTACCTACCTAATCTTCCTGTTTTTCACCGACATGTTCCTCTCTGGCATCAGCTTCTTATTTTTCTCTACTGGCCGGGTATGAATTAAGTTTTTTAAAGTAGTTCCATTTTATAATATAAGCACAATTTTACTAGACAGTAGATAATAAATTCACTTGATTCACAAAACACAATTTAAAAAAATCATTACATTAATGACACTCAAAATTAACTCCAAGAATGTACTATATCATTATTTCACTTCTTCAATGAAACAATTCTCACTACAAAAGCAGTACATGTTGACTAAAAAGAACAGCAAAGCAAATGCCTTTCCAAACCATTAACACTTTGCACTATCCTCCCAACTTCTCATCTCTTCTGGCATTCACCCTTCTCTACAGGGTGTCCATAAAGTTCGTGTGCAATTTCAAATAGTTGTAAATGTTATAGAATCTGTAAAAAGGATGAGAAAGAAGAAACACATTTTGTATTGTTCTTGTTAATTTTCAATACATCTACCATCATTATTAATACAAAGGATAATGTGATTCTGTAGTTCTAGGAAAACATTTTCAAGGTATTTTCAGTAATACCAGAAATCACATCAGTTATCCTAGCTTGCAAGTCTTCTTATTGAAACACTATATTCTCTATTAGTCCTAATTATTCAAGCTGAGGAATAAGGTAATTTTGCAGCATTTTAAAATAGGTATCACCATTAACAACACAATCTTCAGAAAATAATGGCCCTGTGACTTGATTGTTTCCCAAAGAACACCACTCTTTGACTTTGGGAGAATCTCTTTCATGTTCAACAGACTCATATGGATTTTCAGTTCCCCAAACATGGCAATTATGCCTGTTGACCTTGCCACTAAGATGAAATGTTGTTTCACTGGAGAACATTAAAATACTCAAAAATGTGTCATCGTTGCTGTTTTTCGTTGAAGTGGTGACAGAAAGTTAGTTGTACATGATAATCCTCTTCTAACATTGGATGCACTTGAATTCTGTACACGTTCATGTATAGTCATGCCTACAGAATCTTCCACATAGTAGACCTTGGAAGCCTCAGCTCTAGTGATAACTGACTTAATGACTTTCTTGGACTTGCCTGAAAGGTTTCTTCACTAACACCTGAGCTACCAGGCCATGGTTTATCATTGACAGAACCTGTTTCTTTATAATTTTTCATCCACTTGGATTTGGAATTCCTGTGTGGTGCTTCTTTATTGTAATGGGTTCTAAACCTTCTTTGGACAGCAGCAGTAGATTTTAGTTCAATTAACCAAAGAACACAATTTACTTTCTCTTCTAGTGAAGCCATGAGTCAACAATGGTTCTTAACTACTACACAACTGTAACCAACCACTTTACAGAGTTTCCCTTCTGTTAATTTTACAAAGGCCTACCCATTCCCCGTTTCTTGTTGTCAACCTTAATTAGATTGATTTGGTATTTGGCACAAATAGTATTTTAAAAAGAAAATAAAGGCTCGGCACCCGTGGCTCAGTGGTAAGGGTGCTGGCCACATACACCAAGGCAGATGGGTGGGTTCGAACCCAGCCCAGGTCTCCTAAACAACAACGACAACTGCAACCGAAAAATAGCAGGGCCTTGGGCCTGTAGTCTCAGCTACTTGGAAAGCTGAGGTAAGAGAATCTCTTAAGCCGAAGAATTACTGTGATCTACTTGGGAGGCTGAGCCTAGAGAATTTCTTAAGCCCAAAGTTGCTGTGAGCTGTAACATCATAGCACTCTACCAAGGGTGACATAGTGAGACTGTCTCAAAAAAAAAAAAAAAAAAAAAGCGGGCTTAAAACACAATGAATAAAAATCTTTACTTTGCAGAATAGACCAAAGTAAATAAACTCAAGAAATTTGTCTGGTTTGTTGACTCTGTCATTTCCCCATTTTTCTTTCAATTGTTCTTTACATATTGGATATACTAGCCCTCTGTGATAAATGTAGAGAATATTTTCTCCTATTTTTGTCAGTTGTTTTTTGACTTTGTTTATGGTGTGTTGGTCATAATTTTAATGAATTTTTGTGTAGATAATTTTATCAATCATACTCTGCCTTCCTTCTGAATTGGGAGTCATAATTATAAAACCTTTTCCTACACATATTAAAGATGAATTCATCCATTTCCTTCTAATACAATGGTACTTATATGATTTTGTTTTTATTTACATCTCTTAACCATTTAGAGTTTATTCTTGTGTTGAATGTAAAGTAAGGATCTAATTTTATCTTTTTATTTTTCAAATGGTGATCTAGATATTCCTATACCAATAAAAAGAATTCCATCTTTAACTGGTAATTTACGATGCCATTTTTGTCATAGACTAAATTACCATATATTTGCATCTAATCCTGGACTTTCTATTCTAATTCATTCAATTCATTTACCAGCACCACTTTAGTTTAATTATAGAACTTTCTGATATTAATGTCTGGAAGAGCCAGTAGCTTCTTTGTAGTTTTTACTTTTTAGTGTCTTCTTAGTCTTTCTTTTCTTTTCCTTTCTTTCTTTTCTTTCTTTCTTTCTTTCTTTCTTTCTTTCTTTCTTTCTTTCTTTCTTTCTTTCTTTCATGCATTTACTATCAACTTGTTTCAGTTTGATATCTCTAATGGTTTTTATTTATCTCTGTCATATTTTATATATTACAACAACACTAAAAACACATAGTGCTTACTATGTGCTGGGAATTGTTCTAAATGAGTTTATGTATTAACTCATTTAAACATCAAAATAACCCTTTGGGAATGACAATGATTTTATGTACATTTTAAAAGAAGAAACTAGGGTACAGAGAAGTTAAAGCTAGAGATCAAATTTTGTTTATGCAAGAAAATCTATGTTCTTAAACACTCAGCCCTTCTCTCTGTGGATCTACAGAACCTCAAAGAACTTTACTTTTGATTATCTCTATATATCTATGTAGGTTATCTCAGATTTGGAGGAAGGCAGAATAGCTTGGAGTAGCATGGTTTTTCTGAGACTCTGGGTATGCTTGGCTTCAGCTAAGAACTCTCTGATTGTTAATAGGCTGGAGCAGCACGTGGTACCACACACCAAGGGAAGACCATAGGGTAATTAATGAAACCACCTGAAGACAAACTTCACAAATTGACCTCTCCTGATGCCAGGCTTGACTGCTTGTTAGTAGATATAGGCTACTGTGATGATATAAGAATTGACTAGGAAGGGCTTATCAAAGTGTACACTATAGAAAGGGGGCTCTGTGTATTCATGATTCAGTTAACAGCATAAAGCTTTTACATTATCTTGAGTTTTCAAGTTGATCTTTATTCCCACAGAAGGCTACAATTAAATGAGAAGGGATTCATGGTGTGCTGTGAGTGTTAATCTCATTATATTTGGAACTGGCCTGAACTGTTTTATGGAAATAAGAGATATACCTGCCTGGCACAGACCATGGTCAAGGCATGAAATATACTTATTAAGAATGCTGCTTTTTAACTGTTGATGGAAGAATTTTAGGGAGCTTTGTACTAGTTTGTCAAAATTGTTTATTGATAATGTTAGGGAGCAATCAATGTGCTCACTTCCCATTGTGAGCCAATACCACAATATAGGCCTTTGAGAAAAGAAAAGCCTTATTGCAAGTTGACTAACAAAGATACAGGAGGAAATGCTCAAATCTGTCTCTCTGAGCTGGGGGCTAGGTCAGGCTTTATAAAGACAGGTTAATGAGGCTGATCTGATTGGATCTTTCAGTGGGGTAATGATAGGGCTCTATACTATTGGATCCTGGATCCTGCTGTTCAGTATCCTTCTCCTAATTCAGTTCCCTCCTCCTTGGTCCAAGCACTTAGGTGCCTCCCATGGTTGCTCACTTGGTTCTTCGGAGCATGTTTAGGTTATGTGGCCTTTAACCTCGGGGTCTATGGCAACTGAAAAGCAACTCAAATTTGTTATATAATAGTAGAGCCAGATTGGTGCAGTGCACCCCCATGGCTAAGAGGTATGCAGTTGTGCACAGTGGGTAGACTACTGATGCTTACTTCTACTCAAACCTCCATCTGTCTATGTAAAAGACAAATCTATAAGAATGAGTCATAAATTAATGAAAGGAAGAATCTACAGAGAATAAAAATGAAATGTTTATTCTTTTACTATGAACAGTACCATGTGATTCCCATGAAAAAGCAGAACAATTAGAATATATATGGTTGAGTCTACTTTATACCTAGGTAAGTAAACTACATAAACTTTATAAACTAAGTTAAAGGTGATGCTGGGCCATGACAATGTTACAAAGGACATAGTGACATTTTTTCTTGAGTTCTGATACTTACTTTTCCCTACAATCTGTAATAAAGATACTAAAGTTTTTGGAGGAAAGTGTGATGAAACATAAAGCTTGTGGAGAAAAAATAAAGTTTTGGAGAAAATTAGTCAGAAATTCCAAAAGAGCTTTCAAAATCAATGTATCTATAGAGAATTTTTTTTTCTTTTCTTTTTTTTTTTTTTTGAGACAGAGTCTCAAAGCTCTCACCCTGAGTAGAGTGCTCTGGCATCCCAGTTCACAGCAACCTCAAAGTATTGGGCTTAAGTGATTCTCTTGCCTCAGCCTCCCAAGTAGCTGGGACTACAGGCGTCTGCCACAATGCCCAGCTATTGTTTGTTTGCTTGTTTGTTGCCGTTGTCATTGCTGTTTTAGCTCGCCCGGGCTAGGTTCTAACCTGCCAGCCCTGGTGTATGTGGTGGACACCCTACCCACTGAGCTATGGATGCCGCCCAAAGAGGATTATTATTTTTTTTTGAGACAGAGTCTCACTTTGTTGCCTTCGGTAGAGTACTGTGATGTCATAGCTCACAGCAACCTCAAACTCCTGGGCTCAAGTGATCCTCTTGCCCCAGCCTCCTAAGTAGCTGGGACTACAGGTGCCCACCACAATGCCTGGCTAGTTTTTAGAAATAGACTGTGGAACTTGACCTCAAGAAATCCACCCATCTCAGCCTCTCAGAGTGCTAGGATTACAGGTGTGAGCCACCACACCCAGACTATTGATAGAGATTTATACTCTCTCTCTTAATCTTCTGCCCCTACTCTAAGATATTAATTCTAAAGTTATACGTTAAAAACAGTATGAAAATGATATGAAATTTATTGTAATCTTGTTCTCTAGAGAATGATTCTAAAGGATTTTTATTTATTTAGAAAAGTATAGTATATTTTTATAATAGTACAACCCATACCATAAGTTGTTTTCTTTTTTTTTTTAGTAAAAGAGATGGGAAAGGCTAAGTCACAAATCTCCAAATTCTGAACATTGGCTGCATTAATAATCCCTTTAATAAACAATATCATGGCCAAATATCATGTCTTACCCAGTGTAATAAAGTAGGAATAATCAAATATATTCTATTTTTTTCTGCCTTCCAGTGGAATCACTGCCTTCCAGCTTTCATAATAAAAACTGAATTCAAAATATGTTATTGTAAGCTCTAACTCAGGGGTCCTCAAACTACGGCCTGTGGGCCACATGTGGCGGTGTGATTGTATTTGTTTTTGTTTTGTTTTTTTACTTCAAAATAAGATATATGCAGTGTGTATAGGAATTTGTTCATAGTTTTGTTTTTTTTTTTTTTAACTATAGTCGGGCCCTCCAATGGTCTGAGGGACAGTGAATTGGCCCCCTGTTTAAAAAGTTTATGGACCCCTGCTCTGATTGATATGAATAAAATCTAATCTATCTATACAGATACAAGGGTTAATGCTCAAAAAATATACATAGCAATTATTCATAGCAAAATATTCACATTGTATCTGACAATGATATGTTTTGAGAAAAATTTATTAAGTGTATAGTATATTTTCTTGGGCCTCTAGATTAACCCGACATTTCTTAAAAATTTTGAGGAGCTTAAGTGATTAATTGCTAAATTTATTTTTTATCCAGTTCCTAATGATGTTACTGATAATAGTTCCAAAGTTCAGAATTTTTATTCACTTGAAGAAATCCTAATATACCTTTCCCCAAGTTATGAGATGAGATTCATGCAAATGATATGTCCATTCTGAAGAAACATGTTTGCCTTTAAGATGGACATTCATTCATTTAACATAAACCAAATCAATGTCCATTGTGACTGAGAGGTATTATTATTTTAAGCAGCTACATACCAATGGCGGAGGGGGTTGTCAGGGACTGATCCCAGTGCAAGTTTGTTTTCTCATGTTCTGTTGTCCAGCTTAACCAGATGTGCGAAAACTGCTTCATTGGGGGTTAGATCCTAACTCCCCCTTTGGTATGTGACTATTGGTAAATATGAAGAAATGAACATCCAGAAAATACCCACTCATAAAGATTCCAACAATTTCCCAGAGTTCATCTCATTTCTCTCTGCCTCCATTCAAGTTTATCATGATAACATATGAAAAAGTGGAGATTAAATAATCTTCACACATTTTTAGCCAGAAGACCCCTTAGCCTTCTTTTGTCATTAACAAGGATTAAAAAGGACAATAAATCCTTCCTTTTATATAAAGCAAGTACCTTATGGTCTTGCCTTATCTCCTTTGTTCTTCATTTCCTATTGACACAGAAAGTCAAATATAAATGTAATTAAACTCATTTTCTGTAAATGATTCAAAATATGCAGAGTTATGCATATTTATGCAGAATATGCAGAATTATGATGTTTGAGGTACTAAAACTAGATAATTGAACCATTTATTTTGGCTCTTATTCAAGCATTTGGCACTATAAAAGCACATTTGAAGTCTGTAGAAAAAATAAGTGTTTCTAAGATCTTTTTTCTTTATTTGTTGAGGACCTACTAAGTATAAATCATTGTTATAAAATGACACGGGAACAAAAATGCCTGGTATCTACATTTACAGCTGGCATTTTGCAAGTGTAGATCTCTGTTTCACCACGGGTTGGAGCCCTCCTGGTGAAGAATGCTGGACTTACAGGGACTTGAGAGGGACATCAGTGATTGTTAACTTAGGAGGAATGCTACATTTTCCTGACCTAGCTAAACCATTGATTTTTCCATCTCAATAAGGGTCTCTTCAGTCTGTAATGGCAGAACAATTCCTTATTTGCTAATTCTAAGAACATATATAAAAGATGGTTCAAAAGTCAATTCCAAAATTCGACTACCCCTTACTATGCTTCTGCATACCCCTTCCCTAGCACCTTCTTCATAGCCTCTTTAACATCTTTGTTTCTCAGTGTGTAGATTAGGGGATTAACACTGGGGGTGACAATTGTGTAGAAAAGAGTAAGAAACTTGCCCTGATCCTGCGAATAAGTATTTGCTGGCTGGAGGTACATGTATATGATTGTACCATAGAAGAGAGAGACAACAATTAGATGGGAGCTGCAAGTGTTGAAGGCCTTTCTTCGCCCAGCAGCTGACTTAATGCTCAGCACTGCTCGTGCGATATAACCATAAGAGATGAGGATGAGAATGAGTGGTGCCAGGATGATAAAGATCGCCAAGGCAAAAGCCAGTGCTTCAAGGGTCATAGTATCTACACAGGCCATGCCAATTAGTGCTGGCATCTCACAGAGAAAGTGGTCCACTCGTCTGTGCCCACAGCGAGGTAACATCAGTGTCTGGGGTGCCATTATGAGAGAATTGCCAAAGCCGCTCAACCATGCCACTGAAGCCAACTGCCCGCAGAGACGTGGGTGCATGATGACAGTGTAGTGCAGGGGTTTGCAGACTGCAGCATAGCGGTCATATGCCATGACAGCCAGGAGGACACACTCCACTCCTCCCAGGGCCAGGACAAAGTAGAGCTGGATGGCACAACCCACATAGCTGATGGTCTTATCAGGGCCCCAAAGGTTGTACAGCATCTGAGGGATAGTGCCCGTGGTGAAACACATGTCCAGGAATGAGAGGTTGGCCAAGAAGAAATACATTGGGGTGTGCAGCCGAGAATCCATAGCTGAAAGCAAGATGATGGTCATGTTGCCAAGAAGAGTGAGCAGATAAAAGGTGAGGACAACCACAAAGAGGATCAGCTCCAGGTGGGGACGGTCAGAGAAGCCCACCAAGATGAATCCTTCAGAAGAACTTGTATTGTCCTTTTCCATCACCTGTAACCACATATCACCTGTTGGGAGGAAGATGAGCGTCTGTGAAAAGCATAGATACCCTCCCTCTAAATGGAATTATTGGTAAAAGGTAGAATAAAACTTCCTTAGATATGTGGATGCTTGACCCAAAATTTCAATAGGTACTGATTAATTCATTATTTGCTCTCAGGAGCAAATAATATTGGGAGTTTATCAGACTTCTGGCTGTGATTATTTGCCAACATTTTACATTTTTGGCATGATATAAAAATTACTTTCAAAAGCAGATAATTTTATAAGGGAATGGACACTGTGCATTTTCTACATTTTTTTAAAATGGGAAATTAGCAAATTTTCCTAGCCATACCTAACACATGATAGGAATAGTGGCTTGTATATCTGCATCAGAGAACTGGACTTGCTATTTGGTGAAATCTTATTCTAAATACTATCTCATCAATACTTGGAAACATAAAGTTATATCCAAACTCAACAGGGTACAAGTGATCAAGAAAAATTTTAGGAAGATTATCTCATTATTGTTTATATCTGCACTTCTGACTCCATCCATTTTATTTACTGGAACATGACCTTGGCTTATGTGTATCAGACAAGATAATAGTGAACGGCATATGTCATTACCTAAGTAGCCCCTTTACCCCAACCTATCCAAATCCCCTGTGATAAAATCATGTTTTGCATCAAAATTTTTCTGATGTTGAGAATGTTTTTTATAAAAACGAAAAAGATAGAAGTAATTTCAGAAGTCAGTCCCACTGGAACTAGTAGTCAGCGTTCTTTTAATAGGCTTTCCCTTCTTCTTATTCACATTTTATTCTCACAAAAACTCTACTTCTAGATAGCCTACTTTGAATATTGTATTTTGCTGTCTCTTGATCTCATAGAACAATAAGATTTCATATCTTCTAAGATATTTTACATGTGTAATTATTAGGTGGTCATTTTATGTCCTAGAGTGAATATACTATATAATGTAAATTATCCAAAGGCAGAGTCCTCCTTACTGGTATTTTTTAGTATTTTCTTAAACTTTTAGTAAAATGTAATGGAGTTGTGACTTTCATTGAAGGGGAGTGTATTGTATTTCTCAGGTACATAGGGCACAAAACAGGGTTCAAATCCATTGCTCTGAGAATGCTTTGCCATAACTAAATTATGTTGTGGCATATGTTCCCAACAATAGCTTTAAATTTTTGGACATCAAAACTTTGAAATTTATTGACAATTAAAGGATGGTTACAGTCATCACTCTAGAGGCTGCAATAAGCTTCTATAGATGGGAAAATATGATAATATCTAGGTAGACAGACAATCCTTTGATTTGATAAGTGAGAAACAATGCTTATAATCAAGCAGCATTGTTAGTAAGGGCTTTCCCTCCACTTCTTGTAAAATGGAAATTATAAAAATGATGTTATATAATGGTTAAGAAAGAACATATAGAGACATGTGAAAGAACTGAAAGGGTAGATACAAAACTGATGATAGTAGATGCCTCTGTAGAGGAAACTGAGTAAAAGACTGGGACTTTATATCTATAGTGTTGATTTCTTTAAAAATAGCTGGAAGAACATATGACTTTAAAACAAGAGCTATTATCTAAACTGTAAAGCATATGTAGTTTTTCTGTTAGCATTGTAAATTTCTATATGTTTTAAATATTGAAAAATATTAAAAATCACTAATTATAAGTTATTTAAATATTAATGTAACTAACGTATGTACCTCTTATTAGCTAGGCACTAATCTTAAGTGTTTGATACAGTTTACCTCACTTAATTCTCAACGAAGCCCCAGGAGGTCAGCAGTTTACTATTCAACATCATAGATTAAGCCACTGAGGCTAAGAGAGTGATGAAATAACCTGCCCCAGATCACGGAGCCGGTACATGGAACCAACTAGATCCCCAGTGCTTCTGCTCAAGGTATCACTCCATCCATCACAATTCTAACTGTAGAGTTGAGCAGCACAGTAATTATACCAAATCTGTATATAAAAACTAAATGAGTCATAAAGTTAGGGCTGCAATTTGTGTCTTTTGATTTGTAATTTTTTGATTTGTAAATTTGCAATTTAGTATAGTCTTATTGCTTATAAATGAAATAAGACAAGTAGGTAGCTATCATGATATTACAGGCAAAGATGTAGACAAACCACATTTTTACTCAGAAAGTGAGAAGTATAGTTAAAATTTGCCCAACAGGATGTATGAACCCTTGAGTTCACTGGGCACAGAAACTCTGCTAGAATGAGCTTCGGCCTGGCATTATCTGTCGATCCTGAAAGGAAGTGCGAGGTGACTGTAACTGACAATGAATGCCTTGTTCCATGGTTATTATACTAAGAATTTTCCTTATTACTTATGCAATGCTCATTGCATATTACAATGAATGCTCATTGATCATAAGGTAGACTACAACCCAACTTATTTTCTTTTCTTTCTGTTTTTCACACCAACTAGGGATTATTCATGTAGAATTATCCTCATAAATTCAACATTTTCATGGTGGTTAAATCATCTGTTCACTGTCCTTTCTCCTCATATTGTTGCATCAATTCAATCATTACTCTTCTTTACCAAACCTTCCCTTTGTGAGGATTATATTCTTGCATTTATAGAATTATGGCTATAATTCATAACTAATGGATAATATCTCTATTAGTCAAGAATATTATTTCAAATGATATGTGAATGTGTCTATCCTTGTTTGAAACCAGAAGAATGACTTCTAAACACAGTAATATGACAGTTTTCTCATAAAATCCATACACATTCATTGTTTAATCATAGTAATATAATTTGTCAATTCTGGCATTTAAATGTATTCCCACTGTTTTGGAAAACAAGATAATCTTGTATATCCTCTGTGATGTCTGCATTCTTGACCAGATAATTCAAATTTCACACTATTTTAAAAAATTGGACCAAAGAATACTCCACTATTGACTAGTACCTAATTAGCTTATAAAGAGCCAGAATGGAAATTTATTGCTTAGAATATTTGGAGTAGTGGATAAGCAAGTCCCACAGCTAAGAAAGGTATGGGCACTTCAGAGCTAGACAAGTTACTCATTCTTTGCCAAATGGAAAATGAGGTAAATGCAAAGCCATAGAAAACCTAGAAAAATGTTCTTTGTTTCTTTCATTGACTCTCAGCTTGGAGTTCAAAGTCTCAGGGTCAACACTCACCACTCACAATTACCGACGTCCATGATTCCATATGCTCTCATGCAATGCAGGATTAAAATAATTTTATTAAAAGTTTTCAATCAGTAGATTCTACTACTTTCTAAGTTCATTTTTGGTAATAATTTCATTAATGAGCCCAAAATCTCTCTAGCTTCCTCACAGTACGCATGATATTAAACAATTTTTAAAATTTGGGCCAACCATACCTAAATAAAGTTCATGGACAGCTAGACTGAAAAGTATTGGCATAAAAATTTAATTGTTCGTGGCCATAGCCTAAGGTTCTTAAGAAAGCCCCAGATCATTGAGTAATTTAGAGGTGTAGGTCACATTTCTCTTTATACAAGATCATTAACTTACCAACTTTGACTGCAACCTCAGAAATGCCATGTCCATAGTTTTTTCTCTTTCTTGGGGCTTCACTTAGAAGTCCAAGTGGGATGACCAGAGTGTAGACAGGAGAGGAGAAAGATCACATTGAGGAAATCTATAAAAAAGGTCAAAAGAAAAAGGGGCAACAAGACCTAGCAAAGCTGAATCTGAATAGATGGAGAGAGAATGTTGGTGAGCACACAGTGGTTACTCCACCTAAGGTCTAGCTACAGGGTACTCCCCCACATCCCACCTCCCAGTTCCAGATAAGAAGCCAGATGAGAAGGAGCATAAGGGAAGCTGTGCTGATCTCTGATGTACACTCAGCACAGGGAACACTTAAAAATCAAAGGATTCAAATTGGAGAAAAGGAAGAACTCCTTATGGATTTCAAAACTGAAATAGAATCGGATATTTCCTTTTCTGGTTCCCTATGGAGTAAAACTTTCTTTTCAAAAATTCTCTTAGCTAATTATCTTTAACTAGTGTTGGGAGAGTGTACTGTCTCAGAGGAAATATCACTCTTCCCAATACACACAGATACATATGTGCATGCACTCAAGCATGTGTGTGCGTGCGTCATACACCCCCCCCCCCACACACACACACATTGCAGATTCACCCAGGAGAGAGACAGAGAGAGCACCAAATCTTCACTTAGTCTCTTTTCATCATCAAGACCAGTTCTTAGTAACAAGCATTAAGACACCAAATGCTTAGTTCAGATAGAACCTGGAGTTAAGGAAAATATGTTCCACAACGTACGTGTGTCTTGCTTTCCTCTACCACTTGCTTAGTGAATTTAGTGCTATTGTATTATTTAAGTGCCTTTACTGTTTTGTTGACTTAAGATTAATTTTCCTGGCAATTTTAAGACCTGTAATGTTAAAGCTTATCTTGAACATTTCTATTGAAGCTAGATATATTGAGAGGAGGATGGATTAAAAAAGAAAAAGATTGATTTTGACACTTAGAATTAATATAAAAAAGGAAAAAATAGGCCAAAATATTAAGGTAATTTTATTTCAGTTTGTCTTATTTGGTGTAAAATTATTAAATTTACTTCAAGAAAATTACTCTGTCTGATAAATATCAGCTAAGTCAGAATCAATTCTTTCTAAAAGAAAATAAATAGTGTGCATGTGTTGTTTCAGATTACTTTATTATCTGTTACAGTCATAAGGTAAACAAGATAGAAATAACTGCATCTTAAAAGCAAATGCTCTATATTTAGCTATCAAAAACTTCTATGGGAAATAAATTTCACTTTTCACCTCTCTAGTCAAAGATTTTAAATGATACACATGAGATACTATATATAAATGTACACTGTACATTTAAAATATTACTTAAATTTTAATATTAGTTATTATTACTAATAATATGATATGGTATATTAACTTTGGTGACCATTTCCAGGTATTAAATATTTTTGTCAATAGAAATGTCAAGTCCTGTGTTTTAAACATTATTAGAATCATACAATCTTAATAGCACTAATTATGCTGATAGGGATGCAATATATTAGTTATAAGCAGTGATAATATTATCACCTTCATTAATTTATAAACAAATGGCTTACAATAACTTTTTTTGTCAACAGAAATACTCAACTACATAGATGTGCAGTCAAAACTAATCAATATTAATTTTGTATTCCAACAAATTTCTTGGCACAGTCAGATGAGCTATTCCCCCTGTGAGTGGCTTTTTACATGTAGATTCAGTTTTTAGAGTATACTAATATCTCTTAGCCTAATATTTCCTCATGGAAACTAAAGAGAAATATCTTGAGAATTTGATGCTCTTAAGAATTTCCTACCTAAGATAATGAGTCCCTCTGAGAAACCAAGGAAATGAAGTCCTCATGGAGCAGTTAACTCAATGAAGGATGTGAAGTTGCTAATCAAAGAAAAACATTTAGAAATAATATTTAAAGTCACTTTTTGCTACCTCACTTCTATCTTTTTTGGCCTCTTACCACCACAACTCATTCATTACAAAACGATTAAACTTGTAACTGATGGAAATGTTATAGCTACTATGTTATAGAAATGTTATATATGGAAAGCTACTTTCTGTGATATAAAATAATACAATCCAAAATAATATAATCCAAGGATCGTACATGACTTCAAGAAACACTTGCCATAAGTGACTTAAACAAATTAATCATATGACTTAAGATTGTTATATTGTAATATGACATCATAAAATGTCTTCAGAAAAAGAAATGACATCAGTCATCTTTTCCATTTAATCCAGTTCCCTTTTATTGCAATTTAATCTGATTATTATCATTGTAACTTTTGCGGAAGTGAAGAACAGATTATTCATCATACTTTCATCATGTATATTCATAAAGTTTGATGTCAAATATCCATCATTTCTTTGCACTTTATTTCTCAAACCTACTTTTCTTGATTTTCACATCTTTGTGATTTGTCCAATCACCATGTCCTGAAACACCCGTTTCCTTTTTCCTAAATCCTTACATTCAGTAAGTTTCTAAGTCTCCCAATGACATCTATCTTTCACAGCCCCTATGACATGTCTCTCTATGAGAGCTTTTCACAATCTCCCTATGACATCTGTCTTTCTTTTTAATTTCCAATGTTCTTGCTCTATTCCAGTAGCTGATTTAACTCTTCCATGATTTGCTGCAAGAGACTGTTCATTTGTTGATCTCTAGCATCTCACTCGCTACCTTAAATCATTTCTCATTTTGCTTCAAAAGAAGCCTTTCTAAAATACAGGTGTTATTACTGCCATACTTAAAGTTCTGAAGTGGTCCTTATTGCCTGAAGAAATACATGTACGTTTTTAAACCTGTAAGCTCTTTTTAAAGAGCTCTTGTTTATTTTATGCTCCAAATGCATTAAACTTAAACAATGAAAAACTAAATTATCTCTGGAAAATAAATTGAATAAAGGAGAAGAATAGCCTTTGGAGAATGGCTCAAATTCCAGCTCAGATACAATCACTGTAGGCTTAAAAATTAGAAAACCTCAGCTTGGCACCTGTAGCTCAGCGGCTGGAGCGCCAGCTGCGTGTCCTGAGGCTGGCAGGTTTGAATCCTGCCTGGGCCTGCCAAATAAATATGACGACTACAACCGAAAAATGGCTGGGTGTTGTGGCAGGTGCCTGTAGTCCCAGGTACTTGGGAGGCTGAGGCAAGAGAACCGCTTAGCCCAAGAGTTTGAGGTTGCTGTGAGCTGTGATGCCACCACACTCTACCCAAGGTGACAGCTTGAGAGTCTGTCTCAAAAAAAAAAAAAAAAAAAAAGTAGAAAGCCTCATTTATTATTATTTGGGAGAAAAATATCCTTGTAGAGTTATAAAAGTTAAATAAGGCAAGAAATATTAAACATATAGCACTGTCCCTGACATATAGTAGGTCTTTGACAATTGTGATCTTTCCTAACTGTATGTCATTGCTTATGATGTTCCCTCTCAGATGAAGATCTTTATTCCATCAAAATAACACTAAAATAATCAAGGCCAAGTTGAAATTTTCTGCCTGTAAAATAGTCTTATTTTTTCCTGTTTCATTTGTTTATTCTCTTATATGGATTCTAGAAGCTCTTTATTTGTAGTCCTACTTTAGCACTTATTTCACTCTATATTGGATGTTAGTTCATTTTAAAGAAAACTTAGAAGTGGATGATTGGGATAAATTCTTGAAGAATAATTTAGCAAAATTAAAGAATCAGAATGCTTATTGTCATTGGCATATGAGGGGATATGTGAGGAGGGGTAAAAGATAATGAAGTGGAAGAGAAAGGAGCTCCTGACTTAACTTACCCAAAGGTGAAACTCCCTTGGTGGAAAATAACATAATCCAATGCCCTATTTTCCATTTACACAAAGTCCAGTATATAATAAAACTTTATCAGATATGAGAAGCAGCACGTGAATCATATAATCAATAACCAAAATTTTTTTAGAAAGTTATAGAAAGAGATTGCTAGATAATCCAGATTTTAAAGTGAGCAAATAAATACTTGAACATAAATAACTATGATTAATTTGTTTGAGAAAAATATAGAGAAAACAGATGAACTCTGAAGCCTGTAATCCTAGTACTCCCCAACAAGTCCCCCCTCATCTCTATTAAAAAAAAAAAAAAAAGATAAACTAGCCAGGTGTGGCCTGTAGTCCCAGCCACGCAGGAAACAAAGAGCAGAGAATCTATTGAGCCCAAGAGTTTGATGTTGCTTTGAGCTATGATGCCACACACTCAACCCCAGGGCCACTGAGTGAGACTCTGTCTCAACAAATCCAAAAGAAACCCCCCCCAAACCAAACAAAACCCCCCCAAACAAAAAACAAAACCAAATAAACAAATGAACAACCCTCCCCCCCCAAACAAGATGAACTCATGAGAATGTCAGCAGAGAATTGAAATATGCATAAAAATAAATTATACATTCTAGAAATGAAAAATAAAGTAATAACTGACATTAATAATTCAATCTAACATCATAATATAGGAGTAGTGATTAAAATAAATAGGAAAAAAACTGACAGTAAGAAAGAAAAAATAATAGAAACAAATTATGAACATAATAATATGTAGGTCCTACACAAATAGTTTAAGATACAAATTACAGTACTAGAAGATGAAGTGAGAAAAAAGGGAGCAGAAGCAAAACTTAAAGAAATAATGGCCAAGAATTTTCCAAAACATCAAACAGCATATTCAAGGATCTCAGTAAATGCTAAGATAACAACAACAACATAAAAAACCCCTTTCATCGTATCATGATGCCGAAAGCATGATCCATAAAAGAAAAAAAATCATTAAGATGACCTTAAAAAAATTGAAACATTTGCTTTGTGAAAGACATGTCAAGAGCATGAAAGACCAGATATAGGCTAGGAGAAAATATTTGTAAACCATATATCTGACAAGACTCATAAGTAGAATATGTTAAAAAAAAATTATCAAAACTCAACAATAAAAACACAAGAAATCCAATTAAAAATGGGCAAAATTATGTTGAACATATTTTTACATGCTTATTGATATACCACATGAAAATATGTTCAATATCATCAGCCTTGAAATGAAAATTGAAATCATAATGCTAGTAGACTAGGGTGATTATACTTATATTTTGTATATTTCAGAGTAACCACAAGAGAGGATTTGAAATTATACTAACACATAGGAATGAAAATGCTTAAGGTGATGGGTATGCCAAATACTTTGACTTGGTCATTACACATTCAATGCATGTTACATTCATCCCATAAATACATAAAATATTATGTATCAATAAAAGAAAAAACTCACAATTAATTATTACTGCATACTTAATAGAAGAGTTAACATAAAAAAAAAATACTGAAACCACCAAGTACTAAAAATGCAGAGAAATAAGCTCTACTACGTTGTTGGTAGAAATGTAAACAGTACAAATCACTCTAAAAATTAAACATACTTGAATTTTGTTGCTACTGTGAAAGGTATTGTGTCTTTGATTTGATTCTCAGCTTGACTGTTGTTGGTGTATATGAAAGCTACTGATTTGTGTACATTGATTATGTAAACTGAGACTTTGCTAAATTTATTTATCAATTCCAGGAGTCTCTTGGTTGAATCTTTGTGATTTTCTAAATATAAGATCATATTCTCAGCAAAGAACAATAATTTAAATAAGTAGGGATATATTTAACTAAGGAGGTGAAAGACCTCTGTAGGGAGAACTATGAAACACTGAGGAAAGAAATTGCAGAGAATGTAAACAGATGTAAGAATGTATCATGCTCATGAATAAGCAGACTCATGAATAAGCAGACTCATGAATAAGCAGACTCAACATTGTTAAAATGTCTGTACTACCCAAAATGATCTACAGATTCAATACAATCCCCATCAAAAAAACCAACATCATTTTTCACAGATCTAGAAAAAATAGTCTACATTTTGTATGGAACCAGAAAAGACAAGTAGCCATTGCAACCTTATGCAATAAGAACAAATCATGAGGCATCACTTTACTGGACTTCAAGCTATACTATAAGGCTATAGTAAATATAGTAAAACAGCATGGTACTGACACAAAAACAGAGACAAGGACCTATGTATGAATCAGAACAGGGAAGGCAGATATGAGATATGAGGCCATCCTCATATTCTCATCTGATCTTTGATAAAGCAGACAAAAACATACAGTGGGGAAAAGAATCTCTATTCAATAAATGGTGCTGGGAAGACTAAATAACCATATGTAGAAGACTGAAACAGGATCTGCACCTCTTACAACTGACAAAAATTAATTTACAATGAATAAAATACTTAAACCTAAGTAGTGAAACTAAAAGAATTGTAGATGAAGATGTTGGAAAAACTCTTACAGATACTGGCCTATGTAAAAAATTTATAAAGATACCAAAGCAATCGCAGCAACAACAAAAATAAATAAATGAGACCTGATCAAATTAAAAGTTTTCTGCACAGTTAAGGACACAATCAATAGAGAAAATAGATAAATTATATAGAATGGGAGAAAATAGTTTCATGCTATCCATCTGATAAAGGGCTGATAACCAGAATCTACAAATAACTCAGGCAAATCATCAAGAAAACATCAAACAACTCCATTAAAAAGTGGGCATAAGAAATGAACAGAAACTTTTCCAGTGAAGATAGTACAATGCCAATAAACACATGAAAAGATGCTCAATGTCTCTAATCTTCAGAGAAATGTAAATGAAAACCACAATGAGATATCACCTAACTCCTGTGAGAATGGCTCTTATCAAAAAGTCCCCAAACAACAGATGCTGGTGTAGATGTGGAGAGAAAGGAACATTATGTACACTGTTGGTAGGACTGCAAACTATTACAACCTCTTTGGAAAGTGTAGTATGGAGATACCTCAGAGAACTAAAAGTAGATCTACCATTTGATCCAGTAATCCCCTACTAGGTCTTTATCCAAAAAGAAAAAAAAAATTTATAAAAAAGACATTTGTACTGGGCGGCGTCTGTGTCTCAAAGGAGTAGGGCGCCAGCCCCATCTGCCGGAGGTGGCGGGTTCAAACCCAGCCCCCGGCCAAAGAACTGCAAAAAAAAAAAATTGTACTTGAATTTTATAGCAGCACAGTCCACAATTGCAAAGATGGGGAAACAACCCAAGTATCCACAATACATGAAGGGATTGTGGTATATGTATACCGTGGAGTACTACTCAGCTGTAAAAAAAAATGGTGATCTAGTATCTTTTATAACAACCTGCATGGAATTGGAGACCACTCTTCTAAGTGAAATATTGCAAGAATGGGAAAAAAATACCACATGTACACAATACTAAGCTGGAATTAGTTGATCAACACTTATGTACACATATGGAAGTAAAACTCAATGGAAATCAAGTAGGTGGGGAGAGTAGGTGCTGGGTGAACCCACACTTAAAGGGTACAATGTATACTTTCTGGATTGAAGGGAACACTTATAACTTTGACTTAAAATGTACAAAAAGTTATGTAACCAAAATGTGTGTACCCCTGTAATATTATGAAATGAAAAATAATACTGGCAAAAATTGAAAATGTATTAACTAGATGACCCAGCATTGAATCTCTCAACATTTATCCCAGACAAATGAAAACTTACACTAACACAAAAACCTATTTCTTTTAGTAGTTTTATTTGTAATATTGAAACACAGGCACAACCTAAGTAACCTTCAGTAGGTGAATGGTTAAACAAATTACACTACATTGATATCATGAAATACTACTCAACAGTAGAAAGGAAGAAACTATGGATACGTGTAACAGCTTGGATGGAAGTTAAAAGAATTAAGCTGAGTGAAAAAAGTCAATCTCAAAAAGTTACATACTATATGATTCCGTTGATAAACATTCTCCAAATGACAAAATTATGGACCTGGTGAACAGATTGGTGGTTGCCAGGAGTTAGGGATGAGTCATTAAGACAGGAAAGAGGCAGGTATAAATATAGAGAGGTAACACAAGGGATATTTGTGTTCATGGAACAATTGTTTATTTGATTGTGGCTGGTGCTTACACAAATCTACATAAGACAAATTACTTAAAATGAAGGACATACACAAGTACTTGTAAATCTGTTGAAATTTGAGTAAGATCTATATATTGTACAAATGTCATTTTCCTGGTTTTGATATTTTACTATAGTTACATATGTTCCATTGGGAAAAGCTGGATAAAGGGTACACAGAACTTCACATATTATTATTTTCCAACTTCTTATAAATTTATAATTTTTTCAAAATAAAAAGTTTTTTAAAAGTTAAGAAATAGAATAAAGAAGGTCTGTATGGATTAATATAGAATTATTTTCAGATTTTAAGTGAAGAAAGCAAAAGTGCTTTTTCATAGAAGAAAGATGGTAATGTAATAAAATATCCAAATATCTTGCCATTTATGTAAAAAGAAATACAGGAATGATAAACCACAAAAGTAATGAGACTAGTTACCCACAGGGTTGAAGGTGATGTGGAATAAAGTATAAAAAATGGGAGAATGAAATGGAGTTGAAAGGTTGAGGTGTAGTGACACTTTCCTAAGTATGTATAACCTTTGTGTAGTTCTCTTATAGCCATAACACTGCTTCACGTATTCAAAATTTAAATAATTAAAGTTAACCAGCATGGGAGGTGCCCAAAAGAAATATAAACAGTAATAAATAAAAATACCTGTATCACAAATGAACAACTTAACCAAGTTAAAGAGGGTAAGAAAAATGCCTAACCTAATTCACTTTGGGAAAAGAGTATTTTGACTATGACCTTAAGGTTAGATAGCTTTAAGGGTAAAAGCAAAAAGAACTGTATGCAAATATTATTTGTTGTACCCTAATTAATAATATTTGTATTTCCAGAGGCAAGGATTAGAAATTCTGAAACTATTTGTACATTAGGATTGAGCAAGTAAGTAATTACATAACATATATATATTAAAATACAGCTTCCCACTACCAGAGAAAGAAGGTACAAATAGAGAGGGAAGTTAGCATAAACTATGGTGTTTGGATTGAAATGTAAGACATCAATATGAACCGTGAACACACATACAGAGCTAGGTATAAAAATGTGTGTGTATACATATGAGTACATATATTTATATATAATATTTCCCAGCTCTGTTCCCTGAGAGCGCCTAGAAACAATAAGTCAGTAACAATTAGCACACCTAGTTTCCAGAACTTGATTTCTAAATATATTGTCCTAAAAAAAGAAACTAGGGGTCCTTACAGAAATGGTTTACTCCAGGGCTGGAGCCGTAAAACTCCAAGATGACCCTAGTATAGCTGATAGTGACACAGAGTACAGAAGCACTCAAACAGTGATGGGCGCTTGCTAAAAGAACATTAAATAAACGACTGAATAAATAACAAATTCAAGAAGAAGTAAATTAAAGAAGAATGGAAATTATTCATTCTACATTTGTTAATTGGAATTCTGTAAAGAAAATCTATTACTTCATTGTTTAGCAGGCCCAGGCCGGGCTCGGACCTGCCAGAAAAGAAATGCCACAGAAATAATTGTTGTAGGCAAGAGTCATTGATGAAGAACAAAATATCTGCATAATCTCAAAGTATTCTCCCACAAGAGAATTATTAAGTACAAAAGGGAAAAGGTGGTAACTTTATAATGGAGAAACCTGGAAGAAGTTGTTTTAACCAAGTGGTCAAAGTTAACACTGTCGTAATAAAAGGAAACATCATGCACCTCTTGATAGGATTCATTAAGTGGGGCACATCATCATTTCTGTAATATGCTTTGCAAAAATGCATAACCTCAATCTGTACCATAAGAAAACATCAGACAGAGCCAGATTGAGGCTTTTGCTACAAAATGACTGGCCACTATTTTTCAAGTGTCAGGATCAGGAGAGACAAAGGCTGAGGAACTATTTCAGGTTGGAGGACACTAAGGCGATGCAGCAACTTAATGCAATGTGGGATCCTGGATGAGATCCTGGAATAGTAAAAGTACACTAGTGGGAGGGACAGTTTACAGTTTTTTTTTTTTTTTTTGAGACAGTGTCACTTATGTCGCCTTTGGTAGAGTGCTGTGGCATCACAGCTCACAGCAACCTCCAACTCTTGGGCTTAAGCAATTTTCTTGCCTCAGCTTCCTGAGTAGCTGGGGTTACAGGCACCTGCCCTAATTTTTTTTGGTTGCAGTTGTCATCGTTTAGCGGGCCCAGGCCAGGCTTGGACCTGCCAGCTTCGGTGTATGTGGCTGGCACCCCACTCACTGAGTTATGAGCACCAAGCTGAAACTTTGTTGTATGTCTAAAATTATTTGAAAATAAAAATATAAAAGAATCAAAATCAACAAAATACATTCAGAACAATTCATTTAAAGAGTATTGCATTTAGATGCAAAGCAAATATATGTGTTTATCTCAGTACACATGTATTCATAATCTATATTTCTCATGCCAATTAAGAATATAAGGTGTCCTTTTTAAAGGAATAATTTAAGATGCTCTACCTTTCCATTTTCCTCAGTTGATCATTCTTTGCTGTAAAACTATGTTTGCCTCTGCTAAGATTCTTCTATAAGGGCTTTCACAGCCACTATGTAGCATCCCAATCTGCTTCAGAGAGAGCAAGCATTTTTGGATATTTTTGGTCATGAGCACTCAGGGCTAGAGTTGCTTTTCTATAGATAAATGGGTTCAAGAACCTGCCCTTGTTCTAAGCCACACACCAAACCCACAGTCTCATAAGTTGACTTGTAAATAGACAGAAGCAGTATACTCAAATATAGTTAATTTTTTCTCCAAAAGTGAAACTAACTCATTTAGTCTATCACTCCTTAATGGGAATTTTAACAAATTGACACAAACGTAGTGGCTCAAAAAAACCATAAATCTATTATCTTATAGTTCTGGAAATCAGAAGACCAAAATCCATTTCAGGGGGCTAAAATCAAGGTGTCAGTGACAAGCTGCCAGGTGCCAAAGTGGTCCATTAGGAGAGCACATCAAGCTGAAGGTAACAATTAAGCCTTTTTCACTTACAGTGACAGTATGTGTAAGAGGCAAAAATAGGCTCTAGTTTCTCAATGGTCCAATTTTTCTAAAGGAATAGCACCAGCAAAGGGCAGGTGGATAAGTACAGATAGGAGGATCATCTCCTTGCTGAGGGACCCAGATCAAAAGGCTTTTGCCATTTTATGGACCCAGAGAAAGGCCAGGAGTAGAAAAGTACAAAGAGTAGAGAAAAGTACCTTAGCCGAGCCTCAACTGTCCCCCACCCCTCCTAAAAGGCCTCCAAAGGCTAGGGATATAAATATTCTCATGAGTATGGGCTGGCAGAGGGAGGATGGGAGTGGCAAGGAGAGCTTGTCCTTGACTTCACCTCTGGAGACTGCAATGTACCAGCTGTGCAGCAAGTCTAGCAGGGAGAGCCATGAGGCCAGCTAGGCCAAGTATTTGTGACTGCCAACTGTCAGGCCTGAAAGGTTACACATAGAATTTTGGTCTGGACTCAGTCATCAGAGCTGCATTATTTCTAAAGGCAGTAAGAAAGACTGCTTTCTTGCCTTTTCTGCCTTCTTGAGGCCACCTGCATTTTTGTCTGGTGGTCCCCTCTTCCATCTTCAAAGCCAGCAGCATAACATTTTCTAGTCTTCTTCTCTGATTCTAACCCTCCTACCTCCCTCTTGTGAAGAGCTTTGTGATGACACTGGGCCCACCCAGATAATCCAGGATGATCTCCCCACCTCAAGATCTGTATTTCATCTTATCTGCAAAGTCTTTTTCACCATCTAGGGTAACATAGTCGCAGATTCTGGGGATTAGGTTGTGGACATCTCTGGGAACCATTATTCTATCACACTATTGGGTTTCATTCTTAGAGGTAGAGCATAAGATGCAGCACATCAACTTTTGTTTTGGAGGATATATTCTAACATGCTCTAGACCACAGGACTTCTAGAAGTTTCCCTGTGGTGACAGTCCTCTCAATTTTCATACAAATGGTCTCCCATTTTCTCTAAAGCTACAGTAAAATTATCTAGGGAATATTTTCTTCTAGTCTGTGGCTTGCATACTTATTTTTCTAACCGTAACTTTTTTTTTTTTTTTTTTGAGACAGATTCTCACTATGTTGCCCTGGGTAGAATGCTGTGGTCACACTGCTCACAGCAACCTCCAACTCTTGGGCTTAAGCGATTCTCTTATCTCAGCCACCCAAGGAGCTGGGACTACAGGCACCAGCCACAACACCCAGCTAGTTTTTTTGTTGTTGCAGTTTGGCCGGGGCCTGGTTTGAACCTGCTACATAGTGCCTGTACAAGCCCTTATAGAATAATCTTAGCAGAGGCAAACACAGTTTTACAGCAAAGCCATGCCTTCTTTGGCAAAGAATGATCATCTGAGGAAAATGGAAAGGTAGAGCATCTTAAATTATTCCTTTAAAAAAGACACCTTGGGCGGCGCCTGTGGCTCAGTGGGCAGGGTGCAGGCCCCATATACCGAGGGTGGCGGGTTCAAACCCAGCCCTGGCCAAACTGCAACAAAAATATAGCCGGGCATTCTGGCAGGTGCCTGTAGACCCAGCTCAGCTACCTGGGAGGCTGAGACAAGAGAATCACCTAAGCCCAGGAGTTGGAGGTTGCTGTGAGCAGTGTGACGCCACAGCACTCTACTGAGGGTGATACAGTGAAACTCTGTCTCTACAAACAAACAAACAAAAAAAAAAAGACACCTTATATTCTTAATTGGCATGAGAAATATATTATATTATCTGTTCGGCCTGTGCATAGACAAATGAGCCTGTTGAATTAAATGGATTATTATAACCTTACGCTGATGGCAATTTTAATTGCAATTGATTTTGGAGTTGTAGTCTTCTTACTGTAAAGATTTATCTAGCTTCTGGTTCCTGAAGTGTACTTATTGATATGTCTATTTCTTTTAAAATTTATTTTAATCACTACATAAGACCAAAAGGGGAGGAACATAGTAGACCTTTACCAGTTTTCCTCATAGCTATATCAGTTCTTAAGCTCCATGTCATATTTAGAGTATAAAATCCTTGATTATCTTACCACTTATCAGGACTTTATGGCTATTCACTCTGTTGATAACATTATGTTGAGAGGACCTATTGAAAATATTCATAAATCATACATCTGACAAAGGACTTGTATCCAGGATATAAAATTACTCTTACAAATCAGTTATTGAAAGACAAAGAATCCTATTTTTTTTAATGAACAAAAGACTTAGTTACAAAAGAAGATATATGAATAATCACAGGAAATAGGGTTCACTATTATTACCTAACAGGGGAATGCATATTAAACCCATAATGATATATATCTGCATCCTCACTAGAGTGGATAAAATTGAACAGACTGACAACACCAAATGTTGATAAGGATATGAAGCAACCACATGGAGATGAGGACCTCTGAAGCAACAGTTAGTGTAAGTAAAAAATGGTATCTTTACTTAGGAAAATAATTTGGATGATTCTTATATAGCAATTATACTTCCTGATATTCTCCCAAGAAGGAAAATGCATGTCCACCATATAGATTGTAAAAGACTGTTCACAGCAGTCCCGTAAATAATAATCCCAAACATGAAACAATTAAAATATTCATCAACAAATTATAGTGTATCAACACAATGGGATTCTATTTGGGAATACAAAGGGAAAAACTACTGATACACGAAATAATATGAATGAATTTCAAAAACATTATAATCATTTGAGGAATTCAGATAGAAAAGATTACATACTACATGTTTCATTCATATGAAGTTTTAGTGTAGAGGAAAATGGACAGTGTTCTTACTGAGTACTCAACATGTGTGAAAATGTCAGGACTCAAGTAAGATGACCTGCATGGTAAGGAGATTGGTTATACACGGAGGATTGAGAAAATAAGTCTACTGAGAAGCCAGTTTTCTTGTAGTTAGAAAAAAAATGTATACACAAGGAAAGAAAAAAAAAACCTGCATGAATGCTGTGGATTGAACTGGAATTGAGGGTATCACTGTGAACTCATGGCATTTAATATACAGAGATGAGTGTGTATGGGAAGAGATAATGGCATGCCTTTAAGTGTGTGTATAAGATAGTAATGAGAGGGTAGCACCTGTGGCTCAGTGGGTAGGGTGCCAGCCCCGTATATCGAGGGTGTTGGGTTCGAACCTGACCCCAGCCAGCTAAAACAGCAATGGCAACTGCAACAAAAATAGCTGGCTGTTGTGGCGGGCTACTGTAGTCCCAGGTACTCGGAAGGCTGAGGCAAGAGAATCACCCTATCCCAAGAGTTGGAGGTTGCTGTGAGCTGTGATGCCACAGCACTGTATTGAGGGTGACAAAGCGAGACTCTGTCTCAAAAAAAAAAAAGGAATGAGAATACCATGTTTTTAGATGTTTTTCTAGTTACCCTTACCTGCTAAAAGGAACCAGAGCTTCTTGGGGCAATACTTAATTTCAGGCACAACTTGCTGTGCTAAAAGTGATGAAGTATCTGTAAAATCAAGGGAAAATGACAAAAGGATACAGATGCCAACTTGAAGGAGCTGCCATTGGTCCAATCTGGGAAAACTGGAGCATCAAAATAAAGATAGCAATAGATTACAATCAATTGATTAAAATAGGAATCCATAAATCCATACTGCTTTAAATTTGCGAGTTTTTTACAGTAGAGGAAAGAAAACTAAATAAAATTTGTGAACAAGTAAGTAGGAAGTATTTGGTAGAATGCTGATTAAATAAGTATAGAGAAATGGTGGGATTAGAAAATCATCATTTCACAACCATTATAATAATTATTAATTCAGACAAGAATCAATGAATGCTAAAGCGAGAGGGTAAAATTTTAATAATAAACATAATGTCTACAGAGTTTCTAAGTAACTCTACAAGATACTTCTTAGATAATAAGTGCAAAATACATATTAATTTTATAGTGGACAAATTTAGCAGCACTTCATAAACCAAATAATAAAAGTCATAATCTCTAATAATGAGCATATTGACATCAGATGCCTCTTGATTCAATGAATGAGGAGATAGCATTCCTGTTTATTCCTGTCAAAAATGAATAACACGGAAAAGTCAACTTCTACTGAGTGACAGGCCTATATTCTTGAAAAATGTCATATTATGAAACACAAGGAAAAGCTAAAAAACTGTTCCAGATATGGGAAGACCGAAAAAGACATGATGAATAAATTCAACACATAATACTGAATTGGATTCTAGACCAAAAAGAAAAGGGCGATTATAAAGGACAGTTTTAGGACAATTGACAGAATTTGAATGAGGTGTATAGACTGGATGGTAGTATTAGTATTGGATCAGTGTGAATTTCTGACTGTGATGGGTATGTTGGAAATGTATTGGGAGAATGTCCTTGTTTTCATAACATGCACTGTGAAGAATTTAGGGGCAATGGGCATAAGACCATAACTTACAAATTCACAAGTGAACATGTGTGTATATAAGTGTATGTGTGGGTATGTTTATAGCAGGGATGCACCACCACATTCAGACTAGAATTTGGGTCTAATATTCAATATGTTTTCCATTTTAAAAAATCAGGTGTTCACAGAATAACATGAAAAATGAATCTGGTCCAAAAATTCTTTATAAGTAAAAGACAAGAGCTATACTACAAGTAGATTTCTGAAAGTAGATTTTATTTAATAGATACCAAATATTTTTCCTAAAAATTAATCCTAAGAAGGAAGGTACACAATTATTTGGGTAATAGTGCAAAAAAAATTATTTTTTTAAAAAGGACAACAAAAAGACCTCAAAGTAGAGAAAAGTGGAACTTCCATATTATGTCACCAGTTTTATAAAGTTGGGATCATGTTTTGTATATTTATCTTTTATCTGCTTCTCTATTTGCTCATTCTTTATTTGCTGTTAGAACTATCATTCCTTATTTTTAAATGAATGCATATTATTCCATTCAGAAAATATATTAATTATTTAAATAATTTTCTCTCAAAAATCTAGATTTTTATTTATTTTAGTCTGTTAAAATATTTCTACAATAAATTCCATTGTCCTTTTGTTTTTACATATTTAGTTTCCTTTTCAAGGGAAAGATTCCTAGAAATGACAGTGCTAGGTTGAAACTATATATAGTTTTTAAGAAACTATTGACACATTTCTCTCCAGAAAGCCCATAACACTTTAAGTATCTACTAGTAATCTTAGGAATATCCTTTTCTCTTCATCCACATTAGCAATAAAATTCAGTTTTGCTTTTGTTACCAACCTGATGTGTATGGAGAGCTTTATCATCATAAAGATATCTTTCCCTATTTGAGAATTACTAGAATATATTCTTTTTTTTTTTTTTTTTTTTTTGAGACAGAATTTTACTCTGTCACCCTTGGTAGAGTGCTATGGTGTCATAGCTCACAGCAATCTCAAACTCTTGAGCTCAAGAGCTCTTCTTGCCTCAGCCTCCTGAGTAGCTGGGACTACAGGGGTACACCCCAATGTCCTGCCATATTTTTCTATTTTTAGTAGAGACAGGGTCTTGCTTTTACTCAAGTTGGTCTCTAAGTTGTGAGCTCAAGCAATCCACCAGGCTTGGCCTCCCAGAGTGGTAGGATTATAGGTGAGCATATTTTTTTTATATTTCTTGATCATTTGGATTTGCTGTTCTCTCAGCTGCTTATACAATTTGTTGTTTTTCTATTGGGCTGTTTGTAGCTTGAGTTTTTTTCAAATTTATTAAAAGATTTTCTTTTATTTAATAGATACCAAATATTTTTCCTAAAATTATAAATATATATCTTCCAAATCTGTCTATCTAGAAAAAAGTGAAATGCATCTGCATATTACAGCATATAAACAAAATAAAAAGATGTTTTGATTGAATTAAATACTGTACTACAAATGAATTTTAAGCAAATTTAACAGGTGGTGTACAACCAGAGCTGAAGAAGACCTTTGTAACTATGCCTGAAAACTTTAAATTCATGAAAGAAAAGATATACTGGATACATTGGCTATATATTAATCTATATTTTTTGTGAGACAGATTCTCACTATGTTGCCCTGGTAGAGTGCTGTTGCATCACAGCTCACAGCAACCTTAAACTCTTGGGCTTAAGCGATTCTCTTGCCTCAGCCTCCCAAGTAGCTGGGACTACAGGTGCCTGCCTCAACGCCCAGCTATATTTTTGTTATAGTTGTCACTGTTGTTTGGCAGGCCCAGGCTAGATTCAAACCTGCCAGCTCCGGTGTATGTGGCTGGCGCCCTAACCACTGAGCTATAGGCACTGAGCCTGTATATTAATTTTTTAAAAAGTTGTTTTATGTAAAATATTTCATAAGCCAAGTTAATAAACAATTTTCTTAACATAAATTAGTGGCCTATTTTCTTAAAAAGAAATCGAAGTCTTTATGATATGACCTCAGACGGCATCTTAAAGAATTTACACAATGAAATAAAGAATTTTTTCCTGATACAAGTAATTCAGTGGTTTTAGAAAACACTTTGAATAGTTTACAAAAGAAAACTCATCCCAATTTAATAGTATAAAATTCATTTTTTATCTGATGGTATGTTCTAGTCCCAATTGTCATTCCTTTTTATTAGAAAAAGTTGAAGAGTCAGTCTCTAGAGAAAGAGTATTGCTAAGCAAATCAGTGATGAAAGAGGAATATCACTTTGTAGAGATCTCCTCCCTCTCTTTTCCCATTGGGCATGTGGTTAACTACTATAAACTGTGGGGGAAGAGTTTTGTAATTCAGTGATTGAGATTTTTGTTAGAGACCAAAACGTACACTAAGGTTGACAGAGAAAATGCTTTTATCCATTTTGCAAAACTGACTGGAAAAAAACCTTAAAATAGCAGTTAATATCTTAAAATCCAAGTGATGTGATGCCAGCACCACATTCTGGTCATTTGCAGTATTTCATCCTTATTCTCTGAGTAGATTTCATGACTTGTTGCCTATGGATTGGGATTAAAAGAAGTTGAATAAAGTTTATGAAATCAACTATGCAACTAAATAGTATGTGAAGATATTGTATCTGTACACTTTAAATTAGTCCTATTTGAACTCAAGGCTCTTGGACATAAAAATAAATTGATCTATTTCAAATGCTTAAAAATGGAGGTAAGTACATTTCTATAATTACTACATAAAATTGCATTGAAATTTGAATATTCTAAGCAGTAATTTCATAGTTTGTTTATCATTCAAAACTGGCAAAGAAAAAATTATTTGTCAGAAAAATTGGACTTAATTTGGGTCAGTTTGTATACGTCTTATTTTTATATACAATGTTATTTTGAACATGTTTGTCATCTCTGTGGGAAATATAAACTTTAGGGCAAGTCAGGCTTTGGTTCTAATCTTCAATTTGCAAATTATATGTTCTAGGATATTGGGAAAATAATTTAATTTCTTTGAGCATATAAACTCAGGTTTCTGCCTACAAAATTAATCTTTATGAACAGGAAAAATGTTTTTACAAACTTTCTTGCACTGTAAAGGCAATTTATAATGTATCAGCTATGTGAAAAAGTGACTCCTATTATTCATCCTTATACTCCAGCAAAAAAATGATACTTGTAAATCTCTCTCATAGGGATATGAGATTATTTGCGAAAATAAAAGTAACTTTTTATGCTGAAGGGAAAATAGCAGTCCTATAATTTACAGAAGGTAAAACTGGCATTCAAAGATATTGACTAACAACCCAATTACACAATGACTTACTGGCAAATCTGGGACTAAAACTCTTATTACCTCTTTTGTCTCAATGTTCTCTTCATGGTGCAGCTTAGAAAGGTGCTTCCAAGACGCTGCTGAATCTCATCCTTTTGAATAAGCTCAGATACAGAACCAAAAAATTCAAGAGGGAAGTGACATATGTAAGGTCAACCAATACACAAGTGAAAAAGAAGGTAATGATGTACATTTATCTCGTTAAGTATTCTAAACTGAAGGTTAAATTATTTTGAGGTGCTCATAGGTAAAAATATGACAAGTCTCCCTCAGCAGCTTTCTAAAATTTGCTTCCATTGACTTATGTTTTAATCCAGTTGCTATGCTCTCTTTCTGATCTGCTTGTCTCACCTAATTCAAATGAGTTGTCCAATTTGCTGTCCAATTGAATTTTGCTATTCAAAAATGAGAAAAATGTTATCTGGAGATGGTGGCAATGAAGTTTTGTTGGAAAGCAGAAAGATAGACATCCTTTAAGATATTAGCCACAGTTTCAAGCACTTGGAGCAAGTGTTAACAGGTAAGTACTCTGATATTCTGATACAATCTTAAAGATACAGACAAGGATTTTCTAGTTTTTGTTTTGTTTTATTTTGTTCTTAGTTATCAACAAATGCTTCAGTCCTAAAATTAGGGATGTGAGTCAGAATTCAAATTACTAAAATTTCTAAAATACAAAATGTTACCACAACTGTTTAGCCTAAAGATATGCTTTTAAGAGAAGATAGATATTTGAAGTTACTGTGTGTTTGGGAGGTGGAAAAATATGCAAAAAACTGAGTAAAGCAGAATATGAGAATTCAGTGCTCAGAAATTTCTCAGGCTTCCTCCCCTCATTGTTTTTGGACTTTATCATTGTTCTGTTCCAGTGCTTCCTGTAGTGCCATGAGTTCAGAACATGATGGACTATTACATACAGGATATATTAGGCTCGGTGCCTATAGCTCAGCAGCTAAGGTGCCAGCCACAGGAGCTGGCAGGTTCGAATCCAGCCCAAGCCTGCCAAACAACAATGACAACTACAACCAAAAAATAGCCCGGCATTGTGGCAGGTGTCTGTAGTCCCAGCTACTGGGGAGGCTGAGGCAACAGAATTGTTTAAGCCCAAGAGTTTGAGGTTGCTGTGAGCTGTGATGCCATTGCACTCTACCCACGGTGACAGCTTGAGACTGTCTCAAAAAAGAAAAACAAAAAATAAGATATATATTTTTTAACTTTCTTTTTAAAAAATTATTATTTTGTATTAAATCATAACTTTGTACATTGATGCATTTATGGGGTTCAGTGTACTGCTTTGATATACAATGTGAAATGCTTACATTGAACTAAGTAACACATCTTCCTTAACAGTTTTGAAATGTATCATTGCGTCATATACATTAGGTGAAGTCCCTCCAAATACTCCTCCCTCTTCCCATGTCACCCCTCCCTTCCCCTCCCTTTCCTCTTCCCTTCTACTTTCTGGACTATAGTTATGTTTTGCCATTCATATGAATGTGTAGGTGATCATATATTGATTTCATAGTAGTATTGAGCACATTGGATATTTTTTTACCATTCTTGAGATACTTTACTAAGAAGAATATGTTCCAGCTCCATCCAGGTAAACATAAAAGATGTGAAGTCTCCATCTTTTTTGTGGCTGCATGGTATTCCATGGTGTACACATACCACAATTTGTTAATCCATTCATGGGTCAATGGGCACCTGGGCTATTCCCATATCTTGGCAATTATGAATTGTGAAGTAAATATACTAGTATATTGATGACAAATAGTTTATTATTCTTGCAAGTACTGACTCTCACAAAGAAGGGCTCAAATGATTAAAAAGGAATTAACTGATTCTTCTGTAATCTTCAGCAGAGAGGGCTTCTAGGTGAGGCAGTGTGTTGGCTGAGTTCTAAGGAGAAAAGCCAGATTGAGGATCTGGTGAGGAAAGGCCACTGACCCATATTAGAGGAGAAAACACACACAATGTCTTTAGCGGTGAGAGAACCCTGAGCAATAATATGAAGGGAGGCCTTACAACTTACCCAAACAGGAATGCTTTTGAGAATGGAAGTGACTCCAATAGTAGCTATGTCAGGACAGCATCCTGGATAAACTGGGGCATTTAAGTTACCTATCATCCCAGTAATATGAATTTGAGGGGATCTGTTCAACATTTATGCAAATCAAGGAAATTGTGAAGTATGTTAAATCTCTCTTTACTTATGCCATTTATTCTGTTTTACCTGATTTCCTCATTCCTTGATGATATATAATTTTTGCCAATAAGATACAAAATACTTCCACATTTCATCCTTGTAGATTCAGACTGAATTTGTATGAAGCAGTAAAAGCTAAAAAAAATTAAATTTCTTATAAAGATTTGCACCCTCATGGGGTCGAAGTCTTAAGTAAAACAAAGCTAATCTGAGAGTAGAATACAGAGAATTGGTGAGTGGGGTCATTTTTTACAAACTACAAAAGTAATGTCTGCTTATGAAAAATTAAAACAAAAAACAGGTAAATTTATAAGTAAATTCTGCTTTACTCCCTGTCATCTACATTTCCCAGGGATAATACTTGCTTCTGTATTCTTCAAGATAGCTTTTAATTAATGCATTATTTTATATGAGTAAAATATTATATTAATATTATATTCCTTTTTTAAAACTGATAGAATTATACTATGCAAATGTTCAGAACTCCCTTATTTCCATAACTTCCTTTATTTTTTAAATTATCTTATTATAAAATTATTTTAATTATCTTATTGTAAAATAATAAGATAATTTAGAATGTTCCATTAAGATTTCCTTGGGATAAATACATGTTTAGTTGGTGGAGTTTACATATTAGTCCCTCCAGGAAATTTAGGGCTCTTAATAGCCTTTGCTCAAAACATCACAGAGTTCCTGCATCACTGTTGTACTTTCACTGACACAGCTATGCTCCTTGTGCTAGGCAAGTTACACTAAATATCACATTTGTACTTTACATCAGATAGTTACTATGACCCCTATTGTTGGGATTGATGGTTTGGGGTTATAGAGGGAACAGGAAGTTGAGTTTTAATAGGCAGAGCCATTTCCATTAATAACCTCAGGAAATTTAAAATTCTAAAAATCATGAAGTAGTTCTTCCCCGCGCATCTAAGATCTTAGATCACTATAGTTCCTTTCATCTACACGCCTCCATTTCTAAAGGCCAGAGTCTAGACTAAGCAGTGTGAATTCATGCCTCACATTACTTATGTTTTACATCAAAACAACTTATAAAGGCATTACAGTAGTCCTCCCTCCCCTGCTTTTTTGATTTCCACGGTTTCAGTTATGCAGAGTCAGCTGTAGTCTGAAAATATTGAATGGAAAATTTCAGAAATAGACAATTCATAAATTTTAAATTTGTGCCATTTTGAGTAGCATGATCAAGTTTTATGCTGTCCAGCTTAGTTGTGACAGGGACATGAATCATCTCTTTGTCCAGCATGTTCCTGCTGTGTCCACTACTTGGCTATTAGTTGCCAGAGGGACAGATTACAAGAAGGGGGAGAATAGTACAAAAAGATATTTTGAAAGAGAGAAATACCACAGTCATATAATTTTTATTACTACAATTGTATATTGCTACAATTGTTCTGTTTTGTTATTGTTGTCAATCTCTTACTGTTTCTAATTTATAAATTAAACTTTATCATAGGAATGTACACATAGGAAAAAACACAGTATACACAGCTTGGTACTATCTGCAGTTTTAAACATTTGCTGGGGGGTTTGGAATACATCCCCTGCAGATAAGAGGAGCTAACTACAACTATTCCTCTTACAATGAGGAGCCTGAAGATCAGAGGATAACAAAATTCCAATGTCATATGTAATGTACCCATATAGGAAGGAAAGGATATGAACGAGCTCAGGTCTGTCAACTTCAAATATCATGTTATTAAATCATCTTACACAAGTTCTATGAGCTTCTAGAACTAAAAGGATATGTCTCCTTAAATTACATATGTTAACTTACTAGTTACTGTCTATGTTGTTTTTTAGGGAGAGTGAGTAATGGGAGGTAGGGCTTAAGCAATTTTAACTGATTTTCACAACCAGGAGATTGCATTGGCATTGAGGAGAAATTAGAATGAATTCAAATAGCAAGAACTGTATCTACATCTACTTTATAGTAGACATCCAGGTAGAAGAAAAATGCATTTATCAAACAATAGCATATCAAAGGATAAATTTTGTGAATGCGAAAACTGAAAATATGCCTTAACATTCTTAAAGTTTTATGCTGTACAAAATATATAAACAAAATTTTATGCTCTACAAAATAGATAAAAAATATGCTATACAAATATATAAACACATTTATCTGTCCTTGGACAGATAAATATTTTTGTTTCCATTAATGTGTTTTTCACATTATTAATAGGATCAGTCCATAATTTAAAAAAAATTTCTAGCAAAATAATTATAACCAATATAGTCAATAAATATATGTTTATTAACTTAATGACTTTTTATATTTCAGAGAAACAAGAGTCAAATCATTTAACATGAATTGGGTAAATGACAGTGTCCCACGGGAGTTCATTCTGTTAGGTTTCTCAGATCGACCATGGCTAGAGCTTCCACTCTTTGTGATGTTCCTGTTTTCCTATATTCTAACCATCTTTGGCAATCTGGCAATAATTGTTGTGTCACATCTGGATCCTAAACTCCATACCCCCATGTATTTTTTCCTTACCAATCTCTCACTCCTGGACCTCTGCTATACTACAAGTACAGTTCCACAAATGCTGGTGAACATATGCAGCATCAGAAAGGTAATTAGTTATGGTGGCTGTGTGGCACAACTTTTCATTTTCCTGGCCTTGGGTTCTACTGAATGTCTTCTCCTGGCCGTCATGTCCTTTGATAGGTTTGTAGCTATTTGTCGGCCTCTCCATTACTCAGTTATCATGCACCAAAGGCTCTGTCTCCAGTTAGCAGCTGCATCCTGGATTAGTGGCTTCAGCAACTCAGTATTGCAGTCCACCTGGACCCTTCAGATGCCACTGTGTGGTCACAAAGAAGTGGATCACTTCTTCTGTGAAGTCCCTGCACTGCTCAAGTTGTCCTGTGTTGACACAACAGCAAATGAGGCTGAATTGTTCTTCATTAGTGTGCTGTTCCTTCTAATACCTGTGACACTCATCCTGATATCATATGCTTTTATTGTCCAAGCAGTGTTGAGAATACAATCTGCTGAAGGTCGGCGAAAGGCTTTTGGAACATGTGGCTCCCACCTAATTGTGGTGTCACTTTTTTATGGCACTGCTATCTACATGTATCTGCAACCACCATCCCCTGCCTCCAAAGATCGGGGAAAGATGGTATCTCTTTTCTATGGGATTATCACACCCATGTTGAATCCCCTTATCTACACACTTAGAAACAAAGACGTAAAGGGAGCTTTTAAGAGGTTGATTTCAAGGGTCTTAATTAAAAAACAAGGAATTCTCAAATGATAAGCCTTGTTAAAGACTTGAATTTAACACAGCTTATAATTTAATTCTATCCAAGTTGCTTTATTCTCACTATTCTTAGAACTATAATATGATGATCTTCTTCAAATAAAATATCACTGACAGAGAATTACATCTGCTTTCTGTCACCTTAATGTATCTATTCCACAAATCCTGAGAAGTGGGACTTATTGATCCTTCCAAATAGTGTAACCTTAACATCTTTAAGGTCCCAAGCTTTATACCACTGGTTTGCATACTTAGGGAAGAATCTTCCATTTGTCTGCGACTAGAATAAAAGCTTAGAACTCTTTTCCCCAGAAACAACGTTTTTATACGTACACAATACACTCATACTCACACACACAAACATACATGCCACAAATTTTTCTTAGACAATTGGAGGAGATCTAACCGAACACTAAAGCCATCCAGTCTCCTCTTCTTAATTATAGATATAAGGTTAATAGACCTACTTTAAATTTTAACACTATTCCCACATCAACACAATACTTCAACCCGCAAAGATTTTTCTTAGATCTTCATTCTCTTATTCCTGTACTTTCTACTCCTCCTGAATTGAAGTGTCCTACTCAATTCTATCTACCAAATAAAATTGGTAGCTACATTTTAGACCTAAATCAAATAACTATTTTTTGACTTTTTAAATGATTTCTCTACTTTATATATTATCTCTTTCCTTTTAACCTGTAAACCACTTATAGTTTAAATCATAAAAAAGCCCATTATGTGATGATATCCACCACTTGTTTAACCACTTTTCTTGTGAAGGAACAAAAGCTTATTAACTCCATGTCAGTTCCCTTGAGGTAGCATAAATTATAATGTATACTTCTTCAGGGCCAGTGAGGTGGCTCACACCTAACACTCTCGGAGGCTGAGGCGGGAGGATTACTTGAAGTCAGGCGTTCAAGACCAGCATGAACAAGATGAGACCCCTGTCTCTACTAAAAATAGAAAATTTACCCTGATGTAGTGGCTGGTGCCTATAGCCCCAGCTATTTGGGGAAGGGGTAAGGGGTGGAGGCTGGGGCAAGGGGATCGCTTAAGCCCAAGGATTTGAGGTTGTTGAGAGTTAGACTCAGGCCACAGCACTCTACCCTGAGTGACAGCAAGACCCTGTCTCAAGAAAAGCAAAACAAAACAAAAAAACACTAGTATTGTAAACAGAGTTCACCTGCATCTGCTTTGAAATAGTCTAGTTCCTAGAGTTCTTAAATTCATCTGAATCAAATGCATTGAATTGTTGTTAATATAGTTAAGCTCAAGACTTGGCACAGCAAATAATGGCCATTACAGAACTTTCTTGAGTAATTTTCAGTATACATTTATTTTTCTTGAGGCCTGCCAAATTCCCAATCCTATTCAAAAAGTGCTTTGATTAATTCAAAAAATAACAGAATACAAACTGGAAAAAAGCAGTTGAGGAATTTGAAACCTAGAGGAATTAATTGATTTTTTGCACGTCTAACAGCACAAATATACAGTTAACTCTTATATCAAGGATTCTGACTCCTAGCCCAGTATTGTGAACTTTGTTAACTTGTTTTATTTTTTATTTTTTTGTTTGTTTTGAGATAGAATCTCACTCTGTTTCCCTGGGTGGAGTGCCATCATTATGGGTCATAACAACCTCAAACTCTATATTTACTTCTAATTTAAGGGAATTTCTTGGAATTATCTGAGATACCATGTCAATGATATCACAGAAGTTTTATTTCTTTTGGAAAACTCTTTCATAGAGATGTGTTAAAAATAAGAGCATGGGCTTGGATCCTGTGGCTCAAGCAGCTAAGGCACCAGCCATATACACCAGAGCTGGAAGGTTCAAATCCAGCCCAGGCCTGCCAAACAATAATGACAACTACAACCAAAAAAGCAGCTGGGCGTTGTGGTGGGTGCCTGTAGTCCCAGCTACTTGGGAAGCTGAGTAACGATAATCCCATAAGCTCAGGAGTTGTAGGTTGCTGTGAGCTTTTCTGCCACAGCACTCTAAACAGGCCATTAGCTTGATACTCTGTCACAAAAAAAAAAAAAAAAAAAAAAAATAATAATAATAATAAGAGCACGAATACATTTAGTATAAAACAGCAACTCATTATAATTTAAAAAATTTTAGACTTAAGAAATCATATGATGAAAGAAACAATATGTCGAATGTTGGCTGGTAGTTTATATCACTGTAAAAAGTGAAGAAGAAAATGTTCATGTTCTTCTAGGCCTCTGGCTCAGGTAAAACCTCATTGTACTGAACCTTATAACACATAAACATGATAGAATACATTATTAACCAACTTGGCAGAAGTCACAAAGAAATATTCTGAACAGAATAGGATACTTTTCTTATTCAAATACTACACAGTCCAATATTAAAAAATTTGAGTCAATTTTCTATCCAGAGACCTTAAGAAACATTCATTCAATAGATTTTTACTGCATGCTAACAAGGTCGTTGTGAATACCATGCTTGAGAATTTAAAGATGAAAGGCCTGTTCAATGGAGATTGCAGTATTGTTATCCATCCCTCCACCAATATCACACCTCAGTCTTCAAAGGCCTAAAGGCACTCCATCTATCCAGACAAAGGGTGCAGGAAATCCTTTTGCCAAGTAAATCTACCACAAACACTTCTCCAGTACCGCTGGCCCATACCAAGTCACCAAACTCTCTTTCACTGTTCCCTCCTGCCAGCCTTTCTACTACACCTAACCGAATTCAAGGTAAACAAAGTCTCTTATGACAGAAGCTAAAATTCTGTGTTTGTTCATAGGCTTTTCCCTTCTTCTTTCTTTTCTTGGTAAAGAGGATCCTGGTTATACTGGTTTAGATTCTTCTCCATTTCCTCCCAGAGTTCCAGCAGCTTCCTTTAATGTTAACTTTTTATCTAACCATGATATACTTATAAAACTGAAAAATTAATATTGTTATGATATGATTAAGTAAACTACAGATTTTACCTATAAATGAAATCCGCATTAGTAGAGGTATCTGTATCAGGAAGAGGGCTGCTCCAGACAACTTCTGTTACCTAAGAGACTTTTTAATCAACAAGACTGCATTTATTTACCAAACATTTTCTCCCCTCACCTAATGTCCTATTTCTGTTCTAGAATCCAAATCAGAATACCATATTGCATGTAGTCATCATGTTTCCTTTGCTGCTTCCTTCAATCTGAGATTTTCTTTTTTTTTTGGCCTTGATTTTTTTGAGAGTTGTGGTTACAAATCTTGTAGAATGTCCCTTAATTTCAGTTTACATGACATTTCCTCATAATTAGACTGAGGTTTTGAATACTACATAATATGCCCTTCTTATCACATTTTATCAGGAAGGATATGATATTGTCAGGGCTCTGGACACACTACCCCAAAATATGACTGTAGGAGACTGAAATTTGCCACTCAAAAATATACTTCTCTTGCATATTTTAAGACACTGTAGACACAGGAATAGCTCTGAAAAACTGTCCTTTCGTAAAGAAAATCTATACCTATAAATGAAATCTACATTAGTAGAAGTATCTGTATTAGGAAGAGGGCTGCTCCAAACAACTTTTGTTACCTAAGAGACTTTTTAACCAACAAGACTACATTTATTTATCAAACATTTCCTCCCCTCACCTTCCCATAAGTCCCCATCCCCTGTAAGTCTCAAGCCCTATTCCTTTCTATAACTCAGGATACTATATAAGCTTCAATCATCTGGACCTTCTTTGAGTCTCATATTTTTTAGGACTCCTGTGTACACATGTAATTAAAATGGTTTTTCTACTGTTAATCTGTCTATGCAAATTTAATTAGTAGCCCAGACAGAAAATGTAAGGAGGTAGAGGAAACCACTTTTCCCCATCTTTCCAATGTCACTATGATTCTTCATTGGTGTTAACCTTGATTACTTGTTAGCATGGTGTCTGCAAGGTTTCTCTACTTTAAAGTTACTGTTTTTCTTTTTCCATTCTCTGTTCATTAGAAATGTGCTACTAAGTCAAGATAACACTCCAAAGGGAATTAGGCTCATGTTGTTAGGTAGGTAGCTAGTTATGAGCAGTCCATCTGCAATCCAAATGGTGTCTACCTCCAGTTTCTTCTCCTGTGACACGTGCATGTGAGTTACTCTTCCCCAGTTGAGGAGACTCCTGGCGAATAGATTGATGACAACTGAGTTCCTTTGGAGACTCTGTCCTGAGGCAGATAAGTGGAGATGAGAGAAAGCTTCTCCCTGCATTTTTTGTTCCCTAAGGGTCCTTACTTTGAAGTAATCAGCATACCAAAGCAACATATTTTGGGGTAGCATTTTCTGAACTCCTTAAGATTCCATAACAAAAGACAGATTAACAAAAGTAGAGTATACTAATATATTTAATATAACTCTTACATGACATAGGTAATTTTGTAAGGAGAGGAAGACCCAGAGATCCAGGGAAAACTGTGTATTTTTATGGACAGTCTTGCAAAAGTAATGATAATAAACTCCTGGAAACTTAGCAAGTCCTGTTTTTTCAGATTCTTCTTGGTGCTTCTATGTGACTTTCTTTCCCTCTCAGTAGTACAGGACACTTCTCACATGAGGGTCTTTAGGGGAGAAGGGAAGGAGAAGAAAAGAGGATAGCTTTTATGCCTTGCTTGAGGAGAGAAGGAGGAGATAGTGAGAGTGGCCATTCCGCATTGGTTGTTTTCTCAAGGGGCCAAAGGGCCACATTTTGGAGTAGCATTTTCTATACTCCATCAGAGTCAAGGTTTTTTCCAGATTTTCCCCCAGTGGTTTTTAACTTCAGTCATTCCAGGAGCCACCAATATTACTTGCCTCATACCTCATGCTCAGCAGGAAAGACAGAAGCTTTCTTTTGAGGTGACTATGTGCCCACTTGGACCAAAGACAATATAGCCAGTTGTCATGCAGTGAATAGCTTATTTCCAGATTTCTGAACTAATCCTACAAAGAGGAATTCTGAACTAATCCCTACAATGCTTCTACTGTGGTTCTCAAAGTGTCACCTGAACATTGTTATAAATGAATATTCTCAGGCCCTACCCCAACATAATGAATTAGAAACTCTAGAGTTACCTGTGTGTAGTAAACTCTCTAGGCGATTCTGATGTATGTTAAAGTTTGAAAACCACTGGTTTAAACTATTTGGAAGATCCTGGAAATTAACCTTTTGTCAGCTTGAGGAGGAAAAGAACGGATGCTGAGGAATCGACCAACCTTGTGTCATTCAAGGATCTATTATGTGTACAATTCTGTGATAAAAGGTGAAAATTCATTTATTAATTTGATGGATTCAGGACACAATACCCTAAAATATGGCCCTTTGGCATTTGAGAAAACATCAGAAACAGGAAGGCCACCCTTTTACCTCCTCTTACCCTTCTCCTACCGTGCTCCCCTGAAATAAGGTATTAAAGAATTCTCTGACCTTCCTCTTAAGTAGGGCATAAAGTATGTACGTAAAGTGAGTAAGTGAAGTAGTATCTTTCATTTCAGATGTGTCCTCCCTGTACTTGGAGGAAAGGCATGTACTTATCTCTGAAGACATAGGACTACAGAAGAATCATAATGTATAGGCCTTGCTAAATTTCTCCCAGTTAATTGCCTTTAGACCATATTTCTTTTGTCCTCCAATCGTATTTCTCCCCAACTATCACTTCATCAAACTCAGCATAGAAATACACATGTTTACTTGTATCTTTGGGTATTATTTCTGAAGGATCCTGTGTCACATAAAACTTATATTAAATAAATTTGTATGCTATTCTCTTCTTGTCTGTTGCTATTGGGACCCAACCATGAACCTTGTGATAAGTGAAGAAAAGATACTGTTTCATTGATAAATACTCACTGAACATATACTAGATGTCAGCATAGCTTCAGAAGCTATAGACACAGCAGCAAACAAAACTGACAAAAATATCTTTCTTTTTGGAGCATCTAATCTGGTAAGTAGATAGAAAATAAAGTAAAAATTTATGGTTTGTCAGAAGGAACTAACTGTTATGACAAGAAACATAAAACAAAAAAGAGGCTTGGAGTGTACACATTTCTCTGTTTGAGGGAAGGTGTTACTTTATCAAATAGAGTGATCAAAGCTCAGTGGTAAAATACCATGTGATTCATAGATAAAGGAAACTCAAAGAGGAATGACGCTGAAGGAGGGAAAAGACTAGGGGAAATTTTTTTTTGGGGGGAAAGCTTTATAGGAATAGTGAAGAGACACTGCAAAAGCCTATATTGGGCCTGTGCTTGGAGGGTTTTTTATGATTGGATCACAGTGAACAAGGCCTGGAGTGGGAGGAGAGGGGGTATGTGTGGAAGGAGATAGGTATGTAGATCTCATTGCACCTTGTGGATAATTTTAAGGACAGCAGCTTGGTCTGTAGCTAGTTACACATTATCCATTCTTCCCATCTAAGCTAAGCTCCCAAGTAGGCTCTTATAAGAAAGGCTGCAGTTCCTGAAAAAGGTAGAGTTGGGAATGAATGAATGAATAGCATAGAGAAGATGGTACTGATGAAAACCACCTACCAGTTTAAAAGAGGGGCAACAGAACCCTCCCCCCCCCAGTAAGGACTTTCATGCTAGGCCCCAAATCTTAAATTTAATTCATGCACAGGCTTCCAGCATGTGGGTCCAAATCTTTCACCACTGTTATAATCAGCCTGGGTCACTATAATGAACACCATAGACTGGGTGGCTTAAACAACTGACATTTGTTTGTTTTTCACAGTTCTAAAAGCTGGAAAGTCCAAAAGCAAGGTGCCAGCATAGTATGCCTCTGGTGAGGGCTTTCATCCTAATTTGCAAAAAGGCAGCATCATGCTCCGTCCTCACATAGCAGAAAGTGAATCACAGGACTCCAGCCTCATAACCCAATTACCTCCCAAAGACCCTGCTTCTGTGTCATCTGATTTTGAGTATGAGTCATTTTACAGCTTTGTAAAATATAGGTAATGGTGGCCATACAAAATAATTTGTATCTATATACATGCAAATTTATTCTGTGTCATAGTAGGTACAGAATGGATGGACATCTTCCCTGAACATATTTTGGGAGTATCTCCCCCAAACACTTTTGGCCTCATTTACATGTTCATTTCAATATTCCTAATCTATAAATAATGTCTATAATGTGGATTCTTTTTTTAAAAAGGTAGCAACACCAGCAATTACCTCATTAATGTATAAAAAATCTTTAACACAGGTTCGTTTTTAGATTTATAAAATTTTAGAGTTATAAAAAATCTTTAACACAGGTTCGTTTTTAGATTTATATATGAGTCGTAATGAAACCTTTTAATTAATTTATTTTTTGCATTTATTTTTTGCATTATTATTATTATTTTTTTTTATTAATGGGTTCAGATTCATTGAGGGTACAAAGAATTAGCTTACCCTGTTTGCATTTGATAGGTCAAGTCCCTCTTATAGTTGTGTCCCTCCCCCAAGAGATGTGCCGTACACCTTAACCCTTGGTCCTCCTCTCCCCTTCCCTCATCCAGCACCCTCACCCCTCCCCCACCTTGAATTGATTTGAGTTTTTCTCTAATGTGGGTATGTATTAGATTGTCTATTGGCTTCATATTTGAATTGAGTACCCTGGATTCTTGCTTCTCCACTCTTGAGATGCTTTACTAAGAAGAATGTGTTCCAGCTCTATGGAGGATAATGTAAAAGATGTAAAGTCTCCATCTTTTTTTAAAGGCTGAATAGTATTCCGCGGTATACATATACCACAGCTTGTTATTCCATTCATGGGTTGGAGGGCAGTTAGGTTGTTGCCACATTTTGGGGATTGTAAATGGAGCTTCCATAAACAGTCTAGAATTGCACCTTTTTTGGGAAAAATTATCCAACAATGAGAACTTTGCGCTCAATTTGCCTGGAAGGATATTTTAAGCCGCCTCCATAACCATGGGAACCAAAATTTAAGGCAAATCTATACAATTCTTAAATCCTGCACTGCGTCGTTTTTCCATGGGGAGACCAGGTAAGAGAAAAACACTAGCTCCTGGTTTGCCTTCCCCGCACCTCTGGCTTCTTCCCTCCACCTCTTTTTCCTCTCTTCGGGCTTTCTTACTGTTGGATCCTCTTCTCTTTTTCTTTCTTTCCGCTTCGACCCCTTTTTTTCTCCCTTTCCCTCCAGAACCCAATCCGACGCAGAGCTTTCCCAAGGTAACAAAATGTCCTCCGCCTCTAAAACTAGGGGTGTAGGAATCTTCCATAGCGCTTCCTGACACTCTAGGACTTGTGGAGCGTCGAAGCGCTCTACAGTTAGACACCTAGGGGCCCGCAGCATCGGCAGATAAAGCCGCAAAGGTGTCTGCGACCCTGGTGGCCTAGGTGCAAGCACCGCCAGGGCTGCCTAACTATATCCCAGAAACCAGAAGCCGCCCATTCACTGGCTTCCAGGGTCACACCAAATACTCTAAAGTTGAAGTTTTTTTCATTGAAAAGGAGATAATCTAGGAGATAGTAAGGACCTTCGTTTATCTAGCATTGGTGGTTCAGTGGTAGAATTCTCGCCTGCCACGCGGGAGGCCCGGGTTCGATTCCCGGCCAATGCAAGCATGTGTTTAGGTTTTTCTTAAGTCTTTTAGATCTTGAAAGTACTCCATTTCAGTTTCAAAAGTCAGGTATTTTTTCTACCTAATATTTGGTTGGGTCTTACTTTCTGGTTACATTATAGATAATCAGGTCAGGCAGTCTAGAGTCAGGCTGTTTTCCTGTTACAGAAGCATCGAGTTTACTTTAAGAATATTTGAAATCAGTGTATTTTGAATTAATTTTCTTGTTATGGGTACAATTAGAACCAATGTATCCTGAAAAAAATATTTAAACACACAAAGCAGATGTGACGTTGGAAGAAAATACAAGAAAAGAATTACTTCAAGAGCTTGTTCATAGGGAGCAGAGTGGCGCAGCGGAAGCGTGCTGGGCCCATAACCCAGAGGTCGATGGATCGAAACCATCCTCTGCTAATTTTCTTTCTTTTTTTTTTTTTCTTCTCTAAAAGGGGTGGGGAGTATTAGTGATATTTTGGACCTAGTCTCAGTATTCTTTTCAGGCCTACTGGTGCCTAGGAAAAGTGACAGCAAGCAGTTATTCATATTCCTCTGAGAAAAAAATAATGCACAAATCAGAAAGCAGCTTCCAGCTAAGAAAGGTGAAATATGCTATCACAGAGGGCAGAGAATTAATAATATATCCACCAACTAAAATATCTCAGCCTTTGCTTACCACCAATCTGTAAACAAGAATATTATTCTATATAACTAAATAATTCCTGTTTTAACAGAGATTCGGTTAAAGGGAGTTGGGATTTTAAACCACCATTCTTCCAACAATATCTTCCTCCTGCTCTTTTTTTCTTATCACTTATTACTATGTAGCATATAGTGTATTTTACTCATTTAGTGTGTTTTCTCCTCCATGGAAAGTAAAGTCACAAGGACAGGGATTTTTGTGTTTTGGTACTGTGGCTGTCATGGTACCTAGATCAAGGCCTGGCACAGACTGGTACATCCTAGGTACTGGTGGTTTGGTAAATATTAGCCACAATTTCTAATTCAACAAGCATCTGCACTTGACACTATTTTTCTACCTTCTTTCACCTTTTGAAAAATTCCTGAAGACTACAAAAATGACCGTACAGAATTAATCTATTGTTTAACATTATAACATATGAGTATTTTACATTTTAAAAAATGCTCATAAAATGTAAGTATTCTCCAATTTCATCCCCAATCTTATTATCCACTTTCTCAGGGCAACTCTAACATGAACTTGATTTTCACTTGTCTCATTTTATTTTCACTCTTGCCTACAAATAGGTCCATGGCAATGCAATTTCCATCTAAGATGAATTTCAAGACACTGTTCTCAGTAACAAGCTTTTTATTCTCACAGATCACAAAGGGCACATGTGATTTATCTAAAAGAAAAAAATTGCCAAGAAAAATGAAACATTACTCTCTATTTTCTCTTGGGCTTAAGAAAAGAATTTTCAGTATGTTCTTGGATATTTTGACCATAGACAGAACTTTCTTTCAAACTGATGAGTTCTCCCAACCTTCCACAAGGCACTAATGCTCTCTATTTATAAAGTTTCCTATTGGGAAGCATAAAAATGAAAAGGGAACAGCTATATAAATAAAGATTCATAGTCAGTTTGAAAAGAAAGAGATTATGGGACCTCAAAGCACACTTGCTTTGTGTTGTGAGAACTTTTCCGAATCAAAATGGAGTTGCTAATGTTAAGAAAATGCTGCCAAATAGAGCCAAATAAGGACATAACGAGAGTTTTTTTTTTTTTTTTTTAATGTTTATATGCCTGATAACAAAAACTATCACAAAAGACTATAAAAACTACAACCTTGTATAAAAATACTTTGGGGAGGATATCTGTCCAGCAACTATCTAACTTCAAACTGGCGTTATCTTAGTTTTTACCTCCCTGACTAAACATATAGTATACTATGGCGTGGGTAATCCCATTACAATACTCTATTCCCAAATAAATCATTTATTTTAAAGTCTCTCCCTATTTGTTATTTAGGTTGACAGTATAGTACTGCTTTTTCTAACATTGAAACACATCTTGTCATATGTTACGTTTGTTAGTGATTGCTTCATGTAATCTACGTGAAGGAGACTTATTTTTAGAAATATACTATTTGTGCTAGGAAAAGACTTTGGAGATCACTTTTTGTTTTTTAAAAAAAATTCCCTATTTAGCAGATGGTGCTGGGTGAACTGGCTGGCAACCTGTAGAGTATTGAAACTGGACCCACACCTTTCACTATTAACTAAGATAGACTCTGGACCCACACCTTTCACTATTAACTCTCTATTAAGATAGACTATCACTGGATAAAAGATTTAAACCTAAGACATGAAACTATAAAAATACTTGAAGAAAGTGCAGGGAAAACTCTTGAAGGAATCGGCCTGGGTGAATATTTTATGAGGAAGACTCCCCAGGCAATTGAAGCAGTATCAAAAATATACTACTGGGACCTGATCAAACTAAAAAGCTTCTGCACAGCCAAGAACATAGT